>JBAMNC010000100.1:0-290000 GCA_037902135.1 Cetoscarus ocellatus | reverse complement strand
GTTTTCATCAGGGGAAAAAGGTTGTTGACAAATACTATGATGAAAATAACTAGTCAACAAAATTAACACTGCTCAAGGCACACCTAATATCAAGCCAAAATATAAGGGCACACCATATTAAAAATAAGGCAAAATAGCCTCTTTAACATGTATTTAAATATATTATCGGTCCGTGGGAGTGCATTCAAATAATGTCCAATAAATTTGATAGAAAACTGTATCACTTAAAATAGTAAAAATTAAAAAATTTCAGCAACACACATTAAAGTTTGTTCACTCACATTTTATAAAACCAGCAGCTTTTCCCCTGAGTTCTTATGTGAATTGATGATTTCTCCTGATAACACCCTGAATCATATCCAACTGTCATTGTGCTAAGGTGACAGGGAGACGAGCCCGGAAAGTGGAGGGAGGCATTTTCTTTGTAAGTATGTCCCATCGAGGTCAAAGGTTGTGTCCATGGCCTGCTGAATGACCATCATCACTGCCCTTTCACTCTCTCTTAACCTCCACTGTGCAGCTTCTGTTGTGCCTGCCTGCATGATCTCACACACACACACACACACCCACTCCACTAACCAAAGATCTGATCTGTGCTGTCGTTTGATTCATCTCACACCGGATAGTCAGAGTAATAAACCAGCGTGATGTGCTCCAATCAGCATGACAGGACAGAGCACTACAGCTCTTTGATTGGTGAACTCATGCACCTGCTGTGTTTGAAGTGTGGACAATGGCGGATAGATTATGTCATGCTCTCTGCTAATATTAAACTGAAAATCACAGCTCATGAAGTGGTTCTTCGGTCACTGTCACACATATGTATGGTTGGGACTGTACAAATTGTGGTTTCGTTTTTTTTTTAATTTGTTTGACCTGCAGACCAAAGAATGAGACTCTGGTCTGCTTGGAAACAAGGGTCTTTGCTCACTTCCAAGAGAACCAGAATTATGTTTGCAGTGGGTGTGAAAGCCATCAGTAATGAACAAAGAAAGAGAACTAAAAGCAGTGCATGCTTGATTTGTCCAAATATCACCACAGTAAGCATGCTAACATAGTGTTAAAGAAACATTATCAAGCAGTGTGGTCAACGTTAGCACTGTTAGCTTCGACAGCCTCTGGTCCGAACAGAATGATGTCTGCAAGTCAGTGCTGAATGGGACAGTATGGAGCCCTGGAAGGGACATGAGGAAGAAAAAAATGTTATAGGAAAAAATAAATAAAAAGGACAGACTTTTGCAAGAGATGGCAAGACTTTGTGAGGTCTTGCAAAGTTTATTATTTTGTTATATTTCTATTTTTATTCTATTTTGTATTTTTCTACTATATTTAGTATTCCATTATTCATTATTTCATTTTGTGATTTTTTTCTAATGCTACTTTTCTATTATTATTTTCTACTTTCTTTCTCCCATACTTCCTTTTCTGGGCATAAGATTTCAAAATAATCTCGACTTCGGGGTCAGTGTAACCAAATTGAATAAGTTCAATAAACTTTACTTTAAAATTGGCCTCAAATATGAAGATCAGTTTTTAACACAGGACACAGTGTTCTTATTTTCAGATCAGATACAGGACAAAAAAAGCAATAAAATTTTTTTTTTTTTGCAATATATATTTCGCAAGATCTTGCAGAGTTTTGCAAGAGCTTGCAAAAATCTTTCCATTTTGTCCTATTCTTTTATTATATTTTCTAGTTTTATTATATTTACTATTTTTCTATTATATTTAATATTCTATTATTCATTATTTCATTTTATTACCTTTTTCTCTATTATTATTTTCTTTTTTTTTTTCCTCCTGTACTTCCTTTCCAGGCACAAGACTTCAAAAAACTTTCTACTTCGGGGTGAGTGTAACCAAAACAATGGAGCAAGTTCAATAAACTTCACTTTGAAATTGGCCTCAAATATGTAGATCAGTTTTTAACACTAGAGACAGTGTTCAGATTTACAGATACAGGAGAAAAAAAGTAATAGAAATAAATAGACTTTGGCAAGATCTTGCAAAGTTTTGGAAGAGCCTGCAAAAGTCCGTCCTATTTTTTTTTCTTTTACTGTTTTTTTTCTACCTTACTTCCCCTTCAGGGCTCCGTATATTGGGGCTACACACAGGCAGCAACCTCAAGCTATAAATGGAGGCCCATGAAAAAGTGCCAAAAGCTGTAGTACCCTGAGTGTCCACTTGAGGCTGGTTGCAGAAACCTGACACTCAAATGCTTGTATGCAGGAAAAATACAGTTTTACTGTTACACATCTTTACCGCCTGGTTCAAAAACGGCTTCAGTCTTAAGATACAATATGCTGTCACTGTGAAGGGGGTGATTTTTTTTAGCCACGCCTGTTTTTCTTTTACTGAGGATTTACTGAGAATATCCAGTTTTGGAAGTGCAGAGTTGGTCAGACAGCCTCTCTGTCTGTGAGAAGGCTGAGCTAAAGTTAGTTTGAGATGGCGAGTGCAGTATGGCAGCGTCCATTAGAGGGCATCAACAATGTTACTAAGGCACCTATGACTTGACTTCATCTAATTCACAGCCTAAATACAGATCTGTCTTTATTTTATAGATCAAAATACAACAACAGGCCAGATGACAGGAATCAAGACTGCTGCTATAGCTCCATAAAAATAAAAATGTACAAAAAAGTTGCAACTTGACCCTCGAACTGAACCAAACTGAGCCAGTTAAGCTTTATCAGGGAGAGTAACCTGACAGTCCATGAGAAGTTTCCCTTCAGATCAACTTTTTGAGCAAAAATACTTTTCTCAGCGTGGATTTTTCTTTACAAATTCATAAAAATCGACATGAAGTTTTAAAATTCCAGCTGCTTGTTTTTTCAGTGGCAGCAGTGAAATATAAATGTATTAGATGCCGGAACGAACCACGGTTTTTCTGTATTTTTAACAAACCTAGTCAGGGTAGCTCAGTAAGGGCGGGGACAGGAAACTGGTTCTAGTCCTGATTGAACCATGCTTGAAAGGAAGTAGCTGGCTTCCTAGGATGCAGTTGGTGAAGCTGAAGGGGGTGGTGCTCTTGCTACCTTAATCTAAATCTCATGTAATCACCTATGAATGGAGTAAGGTTAACGTTGCTGGTGGTGTAGTCATCAGGAATGATAAATGGCGATGTGCCGATCCGCATGTGCTCCTAAACCACACTGTCAAATTCCAAACTTTGTCATATGTCATGATGTATCAGTGCAAATTTGACAATGCGATGTCACAAATTATAATATAAGTTAGTTTTCAACATAATTCAGATGATACTTCAGGGGGGAATTTAGTTTAAATTGCTCTTATACACAGTTTAGAAGAAAGAAAAATCATGATATGGACATACAATTAAGACACAAGTGCAAATCTGAAAAGAAAAAGCAAAAAAGTGCAGAAAAAGTAAAAGTAAGATGATGTAAGTAAAACAGCATATTAGGGCTGCTTGATTTTGGCAAAAATCCTAATTGCGATCATTTTTATTGATATTAAGATCAGGATTATGAAACATTATTACTCAATGATTTTAAAACACACACTAGATTCTTTCATTAAATGTATATATCATTTTAACAGTAAAGAATGGGCAATACATGGAAATATGCATGAGATAAATATCTCTAAATAATGAGAATAATAATAAATAGGAAAAAAAAATGTCAACCTTCTATCGTGGCGAAGTAATCTTTCAATCTTGATAAGTCAGTTTTCATAGTTGTGAAAGGCATTAATTGTAATCTATGATAATCTCTATAATATATACATTATTAATACAAATATATATGTTCGAGCACTGTGGTTTATGTGTAGAGATGCTCCTGGCATCAGAAGAATGTAAGAACTGTTTTAATTAAAACTTTGTCTACAATCAGACTTTGTAGGACTGTGTTTTTCTGCTGAAAGACCAAAGGTGTGTTTTTTTCTTAACTTTTTAAAATACACATGCATCGTGATGTTAGCTCCATGCCCTTTTTACTGTTTCATTGTCTTCCACAAAATGCAGCAGGCAGACGCCCTAAAGTCGAAACTGGACACCGCTCATTGACGTCAGTGTTATCTGAGAGATTCTAATGAGCCAAACCTGCTGCAAACAACAGGTCATTAAAGTGGACACCAGCGGTCTGAAGTAGCACCGGCAGTCAAAATGTCAGACTGACTGGTTAGTGTTGTTTGTAATAAATTATAAACAAACATTATGCTTAGAGCTATGATAAATAATTAATAGCCATCATGCTTCATACAAATTAATCTGGAACACTGGTGTTAAGTATAAAGATTAATGAATTCAGGTGTTTTTTTCAACATAAATGAAGGTCATTGGCTGCTTTTAACAAAAAGATTTAAGTTTATTGAGAATTTTACTCTTGTAGCACATTATAAACACAATTTTAATCCATTATAATTCTATAATAAGTCACTATAATTGGGCATTATATGCTCTAAGTACAGTATAAAGAAAAAAAGATTCACTAAATGAAAACAATCAAAACAAAATGCAATAAACTTCTTTTGTTTAAACATCTCATTATCATTCAATATGTATCATTCAAACTACACTCTGAAGTAGAAAGGTAAAATCACACTATTAGACAAGATAATAAAATCTAGACAAAGTTTACATTAATTACCTCCGCCAAGGAGGTTATGTTTTTGCAGGTGTTTATCTGTCTATCTTTCTGTTTGTCTGTTTGTTTGTTTGTTACCTCCGCCGAGGAGGTTTTGTTTTTGCTGGTGTTTACCTGTCTGTCTGTCTGTCTGTTTGTCTGTGTTCAAGATAACTTGAAAAGTTATGGACGGATTTGGATGGAATTTTCAGGAAATGTGTGGAATGGGATAAGAAACAAATGATTAGATTTTGGGACTGATCCGGATCACCATCCGGATACAGGAATTTTTTAAAGGATTCTTCAACATTGCGAGATAGGACCATCTTCGCCAAAGTGGACTGAAGCTGCTTGTGGGAATTGTAGTTTCTTTGCAAACTCACGCCAACATTTCTCAAGCCTACGTCACTACATTTCCCAGCTTCCCTTGCAATGCCAGCGGATGAGTTCTCCACATGGACAGACATGAGCGGAGACTGGCCGTCATATCGGAGCATGTGGTGATCCTGTATTGTATCTTGGCGGAGGTCTGCGCTCTCCGAGTGCTTTTCTAGTGTTCAAATTAACTTGAAAAGTTCTGAACGGATTTGGATGAAATTTTCAGGAATTGTCGGAAATGGGATATGGAAGAACTGATTAAATTTTGGGGATGATCCGGATCACCGTCTGGATCCAGGAATTTTTTAAAGGATTCGTTAACATTGCCAGATAGGACCATTTTTGCCAAAGTGGACCGAAGCTGCTTGGCGGGGGTCTGCGCTCTCTGAGTGCTTTTCTAGTTGAATACTGAAAAGAATCTTGCTGTAAAAAATATAATTAACAGTTGGTGTATCTAAAATTTTTACCAAACCAACAGTTAACAATGTAACGGCAAATAATAATAAACTGCTTTACCAGATTTCATAGTTATTGTTAAAAAGCATTTTGGATGTTTTAAATTTATATTGCTTTATGCAGAGTTAAACTCACTGTAAGTGCGTTTATGACTCATTATATACAACGGCATTATAATGACTTGTGATTACTATTATAAAGCATTATGAATTAACATAAATGGTTATAACTATGGATATACAGCATTATAAGGGCATAATAATATGTTATAAACATGCTTATAATGTGTTCATTATGCACTATCAAGAGGGGCTTCATGGAAGTGTTACCACCGCGTTAAATATGTGCATTATGGATGCCCCATCGCAAAATTGCTTCTTTTTCAGGAAATAATAAAAAAAAAGCTCCAAATTAAATAAATGAATATTGTATTGTCTCTGGGCAGCACGGTGGTGCAGCAGGTAGTGCATGTACCTAACAGAAAGAAGGTTGCTGGTTTGAATCCCGTGTCAGGGTCTTTCTGTGTGGAGTTTGCATGTTCTTTCTGTGCATGCGTGGGTTACCTCTGGGAACAGGGTGGTCTCATCTTTATGTGGCCCTGCAATGTCAGCTGGGAAATTCTTTTTTTTTGTACTTTAATGTGGTTAAAAGTTTATAAATCCCACTCACGAACAAAGCATCTGACCAATAGCCCTGTTTTATGAAATAATATTAATATTATAAAAATGGTGATAAAAGGTTTGTGCTGACAGTGCAGATATTTAACACATGGATAACTATTTGGACACAGAATTGCTTCAGAACAATCAAAAACATGGAGTTTCCTGACAGACTGCAGGTGACCTGTTCGTGTGTGAGTTTGTTTCTGTAAATAGGTAAATAGGGGATCTGTGGGTGGCCAGTGTTGTTGCAATGGAATTAGGTTAAACAGAGAGACAATGACTCTGTGCCCCCGTCAGCCTGTGGCCTATTTACCAGCACACAGCAGCGAGTGCATGGAAACAAACGTGCATGCAGATTACATCTCACGCTGCAATTACACAGAATGGACGTCGACAATTATTGACTTAGAGCGTGCAGTGATGGGAGTCCTGTTTGCCTTTTTGCATACAAGTTTTTATTTACAGAGTACCAAATAAGACGTCACTGATTCCATCATTACATAATGCACACATCATTACCTCTGCCATGGAGGTTATGTTTTTGACGGTGTATGTTTGTCTGTTTGGTTGTCTGTTTGTTAGCAAGATTACGTAAAAACTACTGAACGGATTTTGCTGGAATTTTCAGAAGTTGTTGGTAATGATCAACTTAATCAATCTGATTAGATTTTGGTGGTAATGCAAATATTTGTCTGGATGCCAGAAATTCCCAAATTTTCCAAAAATCCCATAAGTTAACATTGGACAGAATTTTAAAAAATCATATCTCTGCCATTTTTTAACGGATTCTCTTCCAATTTTATAGGATAATATGGGGTCCATGTCTCTGACATCAAGGTAAATTTCAACTGGGTTGGATCCAGATTGATGTCACAAAAAAGCACTGAACTTTATATTATGAAATCCCATTGACAACATTCAATAGTTCATATAAAATCAAAATATTAAGTGATGTTCCCAAAACTTGTTGTGTTCATACAGGATAACAACCTCCAAGGGGTTAGTTTGGTCTGGATCCTGGCTCTATTCTGGATCGGGTGATCCAGAATTGTATCTTTTACAAGGGTTGTGAAAAAGCCACTGCCAGAACTGAGCTGCTTAGCGGAGGTCTATGCTCTCTGAGTGCTTTTCTAGTTTATGATTTATATCTAGAGTTAACTGTAAACCAAGAGCAGCTGCATAAATGTCACATTCTCCGTTCAGCATATTCAGCCACTTTGAAACCAACTCTAATGACCTGGGACAACCCACACACAGCCCCCTGCCCCTCCTGAGGCTTCACCTGAGTTTAGCCTCCTGCTGTGGTCACTGAAGCTGGCTGCCTCCGCAGGAATGTCTCCCTCCCCCTCCAAACATGAGCGCTGCGAGCACAAACACATGTTCGGCAATATGAGCGCAACATGAGGCCGGTGAGCAATCTGGTTCCTTTAATATGAGCTGTCTGAACCTATTCTTCTCACTCAGTCGGTGTTTACAGGCAACTCAGGCCTTCAAATGTCACCTGCAACACAACTTCTAATAATAATATTATATAATCTCTTTTGTAACATCTTATTCTAAGAGTTTGTGTACAAGAAATACCTACTTACCATCAATATGCAACAACAAGGAGGATATTAAACATAAATTAAAGACTCACAGCTTAAGAATATGGTTGTGCAAAATAATGTTCTAATTAGCTTTTAAAAATGACTTCAGCCTACTCAGCCTCTATGCTATGAATAAGTTTGCTCAAAAGCAAATTGTAGCATATAAGGGTGTTTTTCCAATGTAACATCTATATTTGGTCAATTATGTTTGGGACAAGTATATCTTCAAAGCTTGGCAGAAAATGTGTCCCTTACTAAGTATTTACACAGTCAAACCAAATTATTAGATTTTACCTTAATTGTAAAATGTCTATTTTTGTGCATATTAATTAATGTTCTCATATGCAGCACAAAAAACAAATCTAAATTCTTAATTTGTCTACTAGACTTCAATTTACAATTCATTCTATGATAGGAATACACCCTAAATATACAGGGCTGTAACCAAGGTTATCTCCAGAAACATCATGTTCAAGGCAGTGCAATATTTATGCTTATTTATGCACCTTGCACAAAATGACATTATAGTTTTGAGAATACATTTATTTTAATCTTAATTTACTCTTTTTACAACTAACAGTTTGTGATAAATTTAATTATCAATCGATTTATTTTATTAACTGCTGCTGTTGATTTATTTCACAACGATCATATCTTGTGTTTTGATACAGCACCTGGTTCAGCAGCCTTTCAGTCTGTTAAGCTTTGCAGTGCACCGGTGTCTCCTGTAGGGGGCGGTGTAACGTGATGGGGCACATAAGACAAGCTAATTTCGTCTCAGCTTACTTCGTTGTATTGTACACAATTATTATTAATTACCCAATTATTAACACGCTTAAGAAAATCAGGCTAAACAGAGCATATAGTAAAAAAAAAAGGTAGTTTGTCTCTGAACATTAATTTGGCTGCATTTTGACCGCCCCAAACAAAATACAGAGGTAACAGAGTTCTTTAAAAACTGACAGTTCAGACGCTTCATTTCAGTGTAACTTCATTCACAGTGCTGATGTGCTTAAATGTTGGCTGACATTTCAATTACATATTTTGTATATTTTGCACCCAATGTGTATATACAAGCTTTTATATTGTTTTTATCTTATCTTTATTTTTCATGTGTATATATTCTTAGATATTCTTCATTTTTTATTCATTCTATTTTTATGTACATTCCACCTTTCAACGACAGACACATACAGCTGGAAACAAATGCCTTGTACGTTGTACTTGGTCAATAAAGCTGATTCTGATATTAAACTAACTTGCACACAGTTGACTCTCTCAGCCATGGACACCAGACCAGAGTACCAACCTCAGGTGAGCTCTTTAGGCTTTTGGGACTATAAATATTAACATTTATGTGTAATATGCACACTGATTATATTTGTAGTTTTTAGTTGAACATCCTATATAATTAAATATTTCAGTTATAGTTCAGAAGCAAGAGAAACATCTAACACACCTGAAATCCTCAGTAACTTTTTCACTTTTGATTAAGTTTCACGGATGATTTCACAAACTGAGGAGAAAAGATGTTCAGAGTGGCTGACCTGCTCTACCCTTTCTGTCAAACCGCCCACAATCTATGAGACTTGGCCCCCACCACTCCTCCACACTCACACTGAGCTCTGGTGCCCCTCAAGGCTGCGTACTGAGCCCTCTACTCTATGCCCTGTACATCTACGACTGCTCTCCAATCCAACCAACTGCATTATAAAGTACGCAGATGACACCACAGTGGTTGGACGCATCTGCGACAGAGATGAGACAGCGTACAGGGCCGAGGTGGAGCAACTGTCGCACTGGTGCTCAGAAAACAACTTGACCCTAAATATCCACAAAACAAAAGAACTTATCATGGACTTCAGGAAACACAGACAGGGCTACAGCCCCCTCCTCATAAATGGAGTATGAGTGGAAACTGTCACCACCTTCAGGTTTCTGGGAACCCACATCTCAGGTGACCACTCCTGGACCTTCAACAGCAGGGCCCTGGTTAAGAAGGCTCAACAGCGACTACATTTCCTGCGTGTCCTCAGGAAGAACAATCTGGACACGAAGCTGCTGCTGGCCTTCTACCACTCCTCTGTTGAGGAGTGTGTGGTACGCAGGCTTCACAACTGAGGAGATGAAGGCGGTGCAGCCTGGAAAGATCTCCACATCCTGCTGCCTCAGGAGAACCAAGGCCATCACAGGAGACCCCTCACACCCGGCCTACCCCGTGTTTGATCTGTTGCCCTCGGGAAGATGCTACAGGTCAACAAAATCCCACACCAGCAGGCTGACAAACACCCTTTTCCCCTGGACCATCCAAACTGCAAACACCCATGGACAAAATACAAATCACTCACATACGGACAGCCCTCCATAACCCCCCACTCCACCTATTACCGCCCTGAAGAACAAACAATCAACCTACCACCCACTACCTCTGGACTGTGAGTCACTTTAACAGCATTAGTCACTTTCATATTATATTATTTTATTTACATGCACATAACACAATATATATACACATATATATCTTTCCACATGCTGCTCTGGACATATCTTAAATTTTAGCCTATCTTTGTTTTGTCCTGTGTATGCTGTTTTTCTTTGTCTTTGTTCTGTGGTATGCTGTCTGCACTCCTTTTTGTCCTCTTTTGTTAAGCACAGTGGCTCTGTGAGAGCACCCTAAATTTCGTTGTACCTTCCAAAGTACAATGACAGTAAAGGCTATTCCATTCTATTCTACGATTCCTTAAATGCTGAGAGTATCTTGCAGTGTGAACAAGGAGGTCTACTCTCAGTTCTTTTTTTATCTGATGATGCAAAATTCATCCATGAAACTAAAACACTTGTTTAATTGTCTGTTCATAAAGCTCAAGCAGTTTTATTGATAAAAGTCCTCTGTAAAAGTATTAAATGAATCACAAAAGTTTGGCAGAGCTGAGCTGAGGGTATCTGTATGTACTATGGGTCTACATTTGATCCACCTACCATGAATTTTATGAATGGAAATCATCCAATATCCAGATTGTGAAATAACCAATCCCCCAATCGACTGGGATGTCTTCATCTTTTATGCTTCAACCTCACTTTCTCTCTTCTCTGTCTGTGCTCTTGTGTCTGTCCTCTGTATTTGGGTTCTTCTAGTTGATGTTCTGTTTTTTTTGTTTATTTTTTATCTTTGTGGTTCCTGCCTATGGATTCACTGAACTCACATCAAACAGGCTGCTTCACACAGTCACGATCTGTATTGTAATCATGTGATATATGTGAATATTGACAAAATTAAATTTTCAAGATGCTATACCTTTTGGATGTCTAGCTGGACAGTCCGCTATTTGGAGGTGTCCCATGATTCCTGTTGTGATCTTTTAGGCATTTTCTTCTCCTACAACTCTCTCACTGTTTTCTGTGGAGCGAGAAATTAGAATAGTTCGTTAGACATGGATTGCATCACATTTATTAGCTTGATACAACTACAGTATAATGCAGAATTGGAAAAAAAACTTTCAACAGAAATAAAAACTAAAATATTTTTCAAAAATGCTCAAAAAATTGCAACTGTATCATAAAGCTGCTCAATTACAGAAATGTGAAGTGTAGTTACTTTCCAACCCTGAATTATGATGTACACATATTTCTGTAACTTTGACCAACTACACCTAGTTCAATTGACTTATGCCATTACCCATGTCTCTACAATAAGAAGTCATTGGCATTGTCATAATAATTGGTCAAAGTCATCCAATCTGGCAGCTGCAAACTCTATTTCTGCTTAATCAGATCAAAACTTGTCCCACGCTAATGATTAGCATTAGCATTCTCCATCTACTTGCATTCGGCGGTTAGCATACGAGCTAACTCTTATTAGCGTGATTAAGGAAGTAAATGTCCCCTACAGTGTTGAGTGCGCGCTGTTACCTTACAAAGCATGGATGCAAAAATCCAAAATTAATACCAACAGCTCATTTCTCATTCACTGAGTGAATTAAGAGTCGCTGTGATGCAGGTGCTCTGCTCGACGCGCCTCCATTCAAACGGGCTACTTCCTGTTTAATCAGCAGGAGGTGACGTCATCATCTGCCTCAACCAATCATGACTCCTCATGAGTAATTTTTGTTTTTTTACCTTTTGCCACAAAAACTAAGCTAATCAGAGGTGGCGCGCAAGACAGGTTTGACTATGTGTTTTTCCTGTTAAAAGTCATTATAAAATAGTCAAAGTAAAAGGCTTCAAGTGCCACATTCACTGATTAGTATACATTTTTGCAGGCTGATTTTGGAAAATATTACAGGGGTCCAGACCCCTGTGACCTCATTGCTGGCAAGGGTCATGTAAATATGTTAGGTAATCAATCAATAATCTTTATTTGTGAAGATTACAAGTGTTATCCCAAGGTACTTTGCAACAGAGCAGGCTGAAGACAAATTCTTCAATTATAGACACACATATATGTGTATGTGTGTATCAGTGTTAATTTTGTTGACTAATTATTTTTGTCATTGTTTTCGTCGACAACCTTTTCCCCCTGACAAAAACTTGACAGTAACTAATAAAAACAACTGCACATGGACAAAAACAAAAACTAAATTAACTGGCATTTTCGTCGACACATAAAAACTAGACTAAAATGTTTGACAGAGACTAATCAGACCTGTTTTGGTCATGTAGAAAGTAGGAACAAGTTAGGAATATATCTAATCACAGCCACTTTGGTTGTGTGGAAAGGTAGGATGTGTCCAGAGGGACATCCAATCACAGCTGCCTTAGCTTCATGGTGGCGAAATAAGTTGGGGGCGACCAATCAAAGCTACTCTCTTTATGAATTGATATATTCATGCAGAGCAGGTTCACTGTTTGTTGTCAGTTCTGGTATTGTAACTGAGATGCTCCACCAGATAGCCTAAATAAAGGTGACTGCATTTCACACAAAAGTTCAATTTGTTTCTGTTCTTTTACACATTCAAACTTTACCAACATTCAGTAAAGTGTTATTAGATGTTTCATTTTATCCAAGTGTAAAACATGACTTCAGACATTCAAGGAAACATAAAAAATGCCTTACACTTTACACTTCATATTTTAGTCGACTGAATTTACAGTAGATTTATTCGACTAAAATGTTGTGCAATTTCATCAACTAAAAGTAGACTAAAATGAAAACAATTTAGATGACTAAATTATGACTAAAACTAAAAGATATTTTAGGCAAAAGACTATAACTAAAACTAAATGAAAAAGTGAGGTCAAAATAAACACTGGTGCCTATACATGTATATATATATATAAAATACTAAACTCTTGGTGCTCCATGCTACCATGATCACAGATGACTCTATCTTTTTCTTATAACTCTATTCTTGCAGTTTGTTGTTGGCACAGAACAATATGAAGAAATCACAGTGTTAAATAGATTCAACTTTATGGGGAATGTCTGACATAGTCTTGCATGAACCTCAGCATGTGTTGTGATGTGAATGTCTTAAAGTTTTATGATGTCTCCTTTGGGGTCACTTGTAAAAAATGATATCATCCTCTGATGTGGAATGCACTTGTAAATAGGAGACATTTAAAGTATTATTAGCATGGTTCTGTTTGAGGATTGGGGACCGGACATGAAATAAGGCTTTCTGTAAATCACTTCCTCTCCTCCTGTGTTCTCCAGACATTGTGGTTGCTTGTCCATCTCACCTGTCCCCTGTTCTCCTAAATTAATAATTCACTGTTTCCTCTGTTTCTTCTACAGCCAAAACCAGAGAATGCAGTGACCATCGCTGTTTCTACTCGGGTCTTGTTTCGGACTGATCGGGAGCAGAAGGTGTTTGAGCAGAAAGGAGTGGAGGAGTATCTGAGATACCAGATCGAGCACGAGAATGAACCCTTCGCCCCAGGGCCCGCGTTCCCCTTTGTCAAGGTCAGTGTCTTTCTAACACACAAAGCAGATAAAATGCAGGCATTAGGTTTTAAAGCTCAACTCTGTGCCTACCTGAGCTTTTCAGCCGACTTCTGTTGTATCCTGACAGGCTCTGGAGGCGGTGAATGCTCGTCTGAGGGAGATGTACCCACAAAGTGAAGAGCTCTTCGACATCGTTTTGGTGACGTACAATCATGCACACGTAGGAATCCGGCTCATCAACACTATCAACCATCACAGTAAGCTCTTACAAGGACTGATTTTTAAATTATGACTTGGGAGTCGTCTGCTTTCCCCTCACACAAGACTTTTTGGTCATAAATATTGAACAAGTTTAATATTTACGAGAAGATTATCAGGACAAATTCACTCTTAGCACACCTCAGACCACAGGATAATCTTATTAAACCTAAAATAATCTGGTATTTGCTGTCCTTGGTGGGGAAAGGGGAAAGTGTGTCAGTGGCTTAGCCTGATAGTGCTCTCTCTCTTTTGTAGCTTATGGGTCTGAATGGTGGAAATTTGTCTCAATGAATACAAACAATTTGAACACACAAATTTATGTGCGAAATTTTGCCGGGCAAAGGTACAACACAAATAGATTTTTTTGTGCTCTGTGTGAACACAGCTTGACAGGGCACACAGGCTAAAGTCTGCAGGGCCTCCAGCAGATGGTGCTCATGTTACCCAAAACACCAAGCTAAGTGGAAACTCGTAGGTCTAAACTTTTGTGATATTTACTCAAACAAAATAGTGTTATGTAGGCAAACTGTGGCAAAAGATGACAATTAGACTTAATAACACAGCCACGAATGCAGCCTTTAAAATACAGGGCAGTCAGTGTATTAACATAATAGTTCTGAAAGTTCAGGGTTTTGGTGCTATATGAGTGACATGGCCCTACCCTAAACATAATTCTGCTCTGCTCCTGTACAGAAAGAGCTGGAGTGGAATATAGCTGCAGAAGGGGCAGACAGCTCTGCGTAATTCAAAGATCTGGAGGAGAAAACAAGCCACAAAAAACAATTGGTGAATAAAAGCTGTAAAATGGTAAAATGGCTGTTGTCACATCCTTTCACTGATGGTTCTATGTAAGTTGTCCATCAGTATTAGCGAATACATTTCCTTTCATATCCTTTTACATGCCACTGCAGTGGAAGCAACTTGGGTTAAGTGTCTTGCTCAAGGACACATTGCCATGTGACAGCCAGAGCATGGCTTGCACCTGCGACCTTCAATTTACTGACAGAGCGCATTTTCAGACTGAGCTACTGCTGCCCCGTGATTAATGTATTCAACATCTTTACAAGAGTAAACTGTTTTGTTTTTATACTACTACTCAATGTCACAAAGATGTTGAATACTCTGCAATCACCCTGTTTTCTTCCCAAAGAAAGAAAGAAAAGAAAGAAAGAAAGAAAGAGAAATTTATTTTGGTTCACTTGCAATAAAACAACTTAGAAAATCAAAGTAAAAATTCAACATTTTCTACCTGACTGAAACAGTGTAGACAGAAGCCAAAGCTTATTTAAGCCTACCCCATCTACAAAACATAACTCTCACAGAAATAAGATTACAGCAAGAACGGTGCTGATGCATTGTTGTTTATGTTCATTTGAAATACATACATAATAACATAGACATAATAACATAAACATATCAATTTACATAATCCATGGTGTACATAATCCACCAACTGATTCTTACAGAGTCTTTTGAGCTTTACCAATGTTGTGCATGATTTATATTTTTAGAAGAATAATTCCACAAATTTATCTCTGTAACCGACAGACAATGAGATTTGACATTTGTGCATGTCCTTGGTTTTCTGAAAATACATGTTCCCCTCAGATTGTTTTGACTATCTCTCATCATAAACAACTTCTGGATACTTTGTGGTAATTGCCCAGTTTTAGCTTTGTAGCTGCATTGTTTGTATTATACTGTATTCAACTAAGTCCAAAAATTTTGCAAAAATAGTGGATTGGTTTGTTCACGATCGCCCTACCTCGTGTGCCAGCTCTTTCTGTACTGGAACAGGGCTGATCACCGTCACTGTTGCCAGTGTTTAGTCTATTGCATAGTACCTCATTCAACCCCATTTAAAAACTCTGAACTATCCATTTAAGGATGCCAAAGCTGATGCAAGTTCAGCTGAGAGGCAAACAACAAAGTGTGTGGACAGCTGACTGTCAAATCCTTCCCAGGGAAATCTCTCACCCCTTGCTGACGTCTTGCTTTCAGACCACTTCCTCTCCAGCTCCTAAGATGTTTGCATATCCTTAGATCTCCAGGTTTGGCTGAGTTCAATCCTTTGGGATGCAAAAATAATCCAAGCAAGCCGAAACAAAAACAGATCCAAGCAGAGCCACCAAAGCAACACACAACCCTCAGATGCTTCTTTGTTAGATCTCTTTGCGGGCTCTCTGCGTGAGGGGCCAAACAGAACCCTGAACCCTGACCTTTCTTAGAGAACAAAAGGAAAACATGGCTTCTCTTTGATGCAACATAGAGTTTGTTGTACATCATCCCAGCAGTCAGCAGTGGGGCTACACAAAGGAAACATTTACTTTAAGTCTATGTCATGAACATGGGCTTTTGCAGTAAGAGAACCATTTTATCACTCATCTATCTCTCAGCAGATGCTAGCAATAGCTATTTTTAGCAGCTGCTGGATGAAGAACACAATTCTCACCCTGTATTTAGCGGACAAAACAGCAAGTGCATGACTATAAAGGGCAAACATAGGTGCCGTGAGCTGTACCATGTGGCTAAATTGCATACATGCATAAAGAGCAGATGATTGGCAGGTCTTATTATAAGGCATGTGCCCAGCTAATTGAGTGTTTATGGGAAATCACAACTCAGCAACTACCTGACATCATGTCTGTGTGCATTACAGGGAGCTACAGTTCTTTACATGATGAAGCTAAACAGTCTTTGAAATGACAGCAGCGTCTCTGCAGTCCTGCTGATTTCCTGCTCGACCACGTAGACCTGCTGGACAAGCAAATAAATATGACAGAGATGAATGACATGAAAACAGCAGAGAAAAGAAAAGAAACAAAGAAATCGGTGATAGGACTATTTTCACACACTCTGTCATCTGTGTAACAGGAAGAGGACATGTGGGAGGTTGAAGATGAGGCTCAGTGAAGTAGAGGGTCAAACTCACCAGGGCCCGTCTTCAAAGCTAAATAAACTATTCAGGACATTTATAAAGGACCATAGCTTCTTAAGTGAGACCACTTTGGGGGTATATATAGAATCTGTCACATTTTGTGTCCTTCTTTGATTCTTTTATGTTCAATATGTTTGTTGGTCTCTGTTTATGTGACCCTCTTTTCCAATATGCACATCTTTGAAGCACTGGAAAATAAAAAAGGAAACATTTTGACAGTTTGCATTTTGTTTTTTTGCTAACTTAAAGGAAAACTCCAACATTTTTGTTCTTTTCGTGTCTTGCCTAACTCCCGAGTCCATGACAAGCAGATTGACACAATTCTTTCAACTGTGTGTGCAGTTACAAGGAAGAGACAGCCAAAGCTCACCCACCACTAGTTAGCTTAGCTCAAACGCTGGGAGTATATGGGTAGCACATTACCCTGCCTCTGCCTACAGTCATCAGATAAACTCTTTAACAACTCTAAACAGTCCTGTGTGCTTGTTGTGACTTTTAGCTTAACTAACTTAGAATGATGATTTTGTTTCAATATGATGCCTGGCAACCACAATTTGTATGTCAATGTGATTTGACTTTGCTTTACTATTTAATGGTAGGTGTGGAGGAATAATAAGAATAAGCTCTCGTTTTCCCTTTGCCCCATAAGTAAGTTCATGATTCAGCAGGGTACAAAATCAAACAATAAGATAACTTACTGCACTCATGGGATAAGAGTCTCCCGCCGTGAGTGTGAAGTACGCACCCTCATCTCGGAACGTCGCTGCAGTCAGATCAACCCTAACTTACCCAGATACCGCAGTGCTATTATCTGATTGGCTGATATATAGCTGTATGTTATTTTTTGTTTTTCTGATTGGTAATTGATCTCATGGCTGGGTTGTGTCAAGCTCCTGTTCAGCTCTATGATGCTTAGAGCCTTTTGCTGCAAGTTCCATGAATGCATATGTTGTGGTGTAACTTAGTGGGCATTACACGAAAAATTTCATGAGTGAGAAATACCAGGTTTCGCTTGTGAGCGTGTGAAAAGGTTAAAATGCATGTGTTACATGCTGAATGTGTGAGACTTGAGAGCCCTGTTTTATACAACAAACAATCAGTGTCAGCCGAATGCTTACTTTGAAGATTAACTATCATTCAGCTCTTCTGGTTTGTCTTTTGAGTTTGAAAAATATTGATTTGGGTCTGTATGAGTATAAACGTTCTTTACAGCAGAGAGGATCTGCATGACAGTGCCACAGACTGCAGATTTATACACATTAGCTGTTGCTTATCCTCTGATTCTTAACCATCCTGAAGCCTTTTATCTAGTCACACTGGTATTAACCTGGATGTTCTCATGTCATCCAGTTCTCATTGAAGTTTCTGCCATTTATCATTCAAACCCGCTAAGTCTCCATCAGCAGATTTTTTGCTGTGTGCGCTCTGTGTTTATACAAGTCTCCTCATGTATCCAGAACAAACTGCAGTCATAGTCCCTGGAAAAATAGCCAATTTATCTCGCTTGGCAGTGGTTGTGTTTCCTCTTTTGAGCCTCCCTGTAAACAGCCGATCCACATGCTGTCTGACTGCTGTGCAGTGACTATTTTGGTCCAGGTAATGTTCATTTTTCTGTTTGTGAGTCTTCTTAAGGCGACCAGACTCTTTTGATGGATAGGTGACATTTTTGTTCTGTATTAATGATGCTCTCTGTTATTTTAGTGGCTCAAAAATTCATCTACACAGTAATTACCCGCTAAAATAGCAGAACATCCGCCGCCACACCAAGTGATGTTTGTCACGTGTCTGAAATGGTCAATGCAGATGTTTCTAATTTAAATGTTTCAGTGCCAATGTTTCCTTTTTCAGAACTTTTTTTTTAGGTTGTGACCTGTGGTGCAAAAGCTAGTCAGGAGACTAGAAAAGTGTTATACAAGCCTAGGTCAAGTTACCATTTACACACAGTGATGACAATAAGAGCAATGTCAGGTTATCACCAGTTTCAGGTTATGCCATTCATATTTTTATTTTACCATGGACACAGCATTGGGAGCATTTCTGGGTTAAATGTCTTGCCCAAGGACACACAGACCGCACACACTACTGGCTGCAGTAGCTGGGGAACAAACCATTAAGCTTTCAACTGAAAAATGACCATTTCCTGAGGCACAGTGAAAAAAAAAGAACACCCTCTATTTCTACCCAGATCCAGCCTTGCCAGAGCTCTTTTCTGAATGCCCATGCCCATGCAGAATGGGAATGCACTAAACCTGAATACCCGTGCCCACATGAAACCACACTAAGCCTGGTATTAGCAATGACATCACAGGTTAAGAGGTGATAGAGAGGGGATAGAGGGAGGGACAGAAAGAAAGAGACTGATGGAAATCAACTGCAAAAGCAGTAAAGGTAAAAATGAAGAAGAAAGATAGAAAGCCGTAGCCCTTGAAAAATAAGCATGGACAACAATGTGTGAACCCTCTAATGTCAGATATTAAGACAATAATGATGATAAAATAATGAGGACCTACAATGATAATTACACAGCAAAATCTGCACAATTATCACTGTCAGAGTTATATTAACAATTTTTAAGTGTCTAAGCGTCCACACCACAAAGTCTTGTTTTCACTCATTTGTTGAAGTCCTGATTTTATTCTGGTCTCCAGATTTCACAGCCATATAGAATAATTGTTTCTAATCTGAATTGGACAGCTGGAAATCTCGCAGCTCATTTATTGCCATGATCACTCACTGACTAAAAAAGCTGGAAGCCGTGCTAAAAATCATACTAGTGTTTTAAAACTGGTCAGAATTGTTTCTCGCCTTTACGGTCTGATAAAGATGAAACGTGAGAAATAAAATCAGCGGCAGCTTTTATGTGCAGGGTTTGCTTTCCTCTGTAAGTAAAACAAACTGGTCTCCCTGCTCCCACAAACTGTCTTCCTCTTTTGAGTTGAATGATTCTGCTTTACATCGACTTTTCTGAAAGTTAAAATTGGAGGGGCCAACATCCTTTACATTTCAATCTATCTCTTAATTCATGTGTTTCTGCTTCACACTGTTGATCAGAGCAGATGGTCGTTGTTTTACAGCAACATGACTTCACAGAGAGCCAGACAAACACAGAGATGGCTTCATTTGACTTTCAAATACATCTGTGTGACTGCAGATTGTCTTGTCTCATCCTGTAAACCAGTTGAAGGAGGTGAAAACAAATGTGGGGAGTTGTCTCTAAAAATATTTACAGTTTTTGGTTCAGTACTTTGTTCAACATGGCAACAGATGCTGCTTCATTTGGGACAAATCTGGAGACCATGAGGGCCACATTAGTGAGGCTACACTTTGCATGTGCGGATCAAAATTGGACGATAATAGATTTGAAAATGATGCCTGGTCTTATAAGTCTTGGCCTCGACTGTAATATTCAGATGGTCAGGTCATGTTTTGGTGTCATCAACATGAGGAAATGGATCCATTTTCTTTCTTTGCCTCCGCAGAGGATGGCTGATCAACATGAGTCTGTTCTACCTAAGATTTCCTACCATTTATCATTCAAACCCACTAAGCATTAACAGTATTTTCTTTCTGCCACTGTAGCTTTTGCTAACTTTTCACTCATTATAGTTTTATGTGGGCTGAAGCCTATTCCAGCTGACATTGGGCGAGAGGCGGGGTTCATCCTGAACTGGTCGCCAGCCAGTCGCAGGGCCACATAGAGAGACAGACAGCCATTTATGCTCACACTCACACCTAAAGGCAATTTAGAGTCACCAGTCAACCTAATAAGCATGTTTTTTTGGTCTGTGGGAGGAAGCTGAGTGCCTGGAGAGAAACCATGTATGCACAGGGAAGACATGCAAACTCACAGAAAAGGCCCTGACGGACACATGGTTCGAACCTGTAACGCTTTTGCTTTGAGGTGCATGCACTACCTGCTAAACCATCATGCCACCCTGGGTCTAGATTAGTAAAATAATAACAGCTTGGCTTTAACTTTCTCTTTTTCATGTACCCTGTGATAAAATTTAATATGATTTGGCAACCTAAAAAATAAAGATTGATTGATTGATTGATTGAGTAAAGACAATCCTAGGGCCTATTTACAGGACGTTGTCACAAGAAAAGGAAAGTTTTCCTCTGCGATTTCAAAATAGACAGTGTGTAAACAGGAAGTGACTGCTCGTACAGAGATTAGCATAGATGCTAACAGCTACAGTAGCAGTTCTATCAGATCTGGACCACATTTCTTTATTAAATAAAAAATAACAACACTGAAAGCATTACTCTACAGAGAGGATATATTCTACAAAGTTTCTTACATTTTGTACTTTACACCACAGCAGTTACGCCCGCCTACAACAACATCTGATTGACCTGTAATAAATGTGATTGACGAAACAACCATGCCTTCTGGATATGCTTCAAAAAGTTCTGCCCTTCCCAAACTCTTTCATGGGCTGTTGCCCAGATGTACTGGTGAGATATAACCTTTGTAGTACATATTGAACAGTCTGTCTGGTATGTCAGGCTACTTCAAAACTAAAATACTAAAACAATAAAACACAAAAACAAAATAGCTATGTACAAATACAGTAAACAAATTATACCTCTAAACAGTATAAGTATGAAAATAAAGACAGTGTTGCACAGAGGAAATATTTCAACTTAACAAATGACTGTGATTTAACAAAGTTTAAGTTTAAATTAACTTGGGTATTTTTAGTTGTTTGGGTCAGATATGTTTCTTTCACTCTCTCCAATTGATAAAAATGGATGTAGAAAGGATCTGTCTTTTAATATTAAGTCACATATCTATGCTTGTGCTCATGTCCATGTGTCGCAAAGAGAATACTCCCACTGCTCATAATCACTTGGCTTTAGGGGTCAAACATGCTTGGGCATGGCATGGATTTCCTGATGCCAAAGTACCCTTAGTGGCATACAGGAACATAATATGAATGCTTGCAGGTGCTAAATCTCTCCGCATTGTTTAAAGTTTAACCTCTTTGTTCAGCAAGAAGCTCGACTGGTTCATCTGTTTTTCTTAATCAGTGATCTGACTGCCTCACTCATGTCTTGAAACAACAGTGGGGACCACCCAGATGACAATGATTTATTTTACTTGCTTAAATAACCATACAAACTAACTAATGTGGTATGTTTGCACTTATGAGAGAGATTTGTTATGCTATGAGTGTGAATAAGTATGATGTGTATAAGTATTTGATAATATGCTGCTGTGCCACAAACACACTGATGGAATAAATGCAGAGAGTTTAGGATTAAAAAAACTCTTTTTGGCTTTTTTGACAGTTTGTGCCGATAGACCTGAAAACCCCCAGAATCTGGCAAAAAAGCTGGAGTGACACATCAACTGCTGACTGCAATTACAACTAGAAAAAATGGGCTTAAGCTAAAAGTCAGTTGTGTCAGGATGTTTTATTTGCACTTCCGACAAGTTTGAATTATTTTTACAAAGTGGCTCACGCTCTGTCCTTTACACCGCAGCAGTATAACCCACCTACTACATTGGGCTCTAATTTCGTAGACCAGGCGCCGCGCCTGTGCTGCGCCGACAGGGTGTGTCCAGGGCATTTTGCAAGTTTCATGCACGGCGCAGGTAGGTGCAGGCAGGCGCACCCACGCCTCTGTCCTTCCCACTGGCGCAAGTAGCAGAGAGGGAGGAGAGAAGACTTGAGTGGGTTTAACACAATCAAATTACCAATCAAATGAACGCCTCTCCTCAGCTTTAAATGCGCTGCAGGTGAGGCGCAGTGACAATTTCACCTTGGTGGCGAAGAAGGTCAGAGCCGCTGTCACTTTTACAGCAAGTGGAGGAGCGCAGGGGCCACCGGGCTGCGCATCGGAGGCCACGAAGCACGTTACTGTGTGGACCACCTCGCGGAACAGATGTAATCCGTCTCATAAATAGGAGTACAAAATTAAGAGATAATTACATTTAAACACAGCAGCAGGCTAATCCATTCATCATGCTTGTGATCCACCTGCATTTCTGGTCTGTCATTGCCAAATAGCAGAACCTTTGGTGAAATATTTCCCCCGATATCTCCTCCTCATCCTCCTTGCAATAATGTTCTCCATCTTTTTAGATCACGTTAAGAATAAAGATTAAAACAGAGAAATATGGGCAATCACAGGCAAATCCTTAAGACACCGGGTTATTTATTCAGCGAGCGTCTCTCTCTTTTTTCTTTTCTTTTGAATTTCATGAGATGAGAGAAGCCGGATACTCCGTATCGGATGATGTGGCTGTTTGTGGTTGGCTTGAGAGATGTGAACTCGTTAGTTTGCGTCACTCTTCCAGCTGCCGTCAGGTTGAGTTTCCATTATGACAAACGTCTCTGATCTGACATCAGATGTGACGGGACAATTAATGTAAGTACAAATGTATGTGCAGGTTTAGACGGTTACATTAAATAGTGGTTGCTGTGATTGTTTATTACATTGAAATGTTCCTGACACTCTGGATACCTGCCTGTGAGGTTTTGGTGACGTGTGCGCCCTGTGTGCCTGTCAGCCAAATTACCACTGCCCCGGGTGCACCTCGCCTGCGCCGAGAATACACCAGGTTGGAGCTGGCGAGCTTTCAGCGCACCTTCCACGCATTTTTTTGGCACGAAATTGTCACTGCGCCAAGCTGAATCAGTCGACACCTCCCCCTGGTGCGCTGTCACACCCATCTCGGCGCAGCCGGTCTACCAAATTGCCAAATTGGCTGTGCACGGTGGTGCGCCGGACAAAATTACCACTGCGCGGGGTGCGCCAGGCTGCGCCACCCTGTGCCACCCTGAGTTGCGCCAGGAAATTAGAGCCCATTATCTGAATGGCCCACAATGAATGTAATTGGTGGAAAAATTGTCCAATCACCTGCCGGATATGTTTTTAAAATTTACATACGTTTATAAAAGAAATTGAATAGCATCGCTTTTACCATTGTCTTTAATTTGTAAGATAATATGTCACCCAATTTACCTGCTTAACAAATTACAAATAAATACAAAAAACTGAAATGTAAATATCCCTGCCACAAAATGAAAATCCTGGAAATAAATGAATAAATAACAATAATTAAAATAAATTATAAATAGAGAGAATTATTTGGTATTCATTTGTAGAAATGTCAGTGGGGTATTACTTTAAATTTGAATCAATGTGAGCTTTTACATTTTAAGAGTTAATACTAATAACTGGTTTAAATATAATTATATTGAAGGTGGCCACGGTGCCCTTAGCATTTGCCCATATTGCCTACAGGGCCAGCTGGCTCTGCCTCTGTATATAAATTACCCACCAACATGTGGACATAGCCTGGATCTGCCTTGGCTCTGATACACATATGTCTGATCAGAACCTCTTATCTTCATGGGAATGTTTGCCTAAATAACGAGGGAGGCCCTTTAATGTCGGGCAAAGCAAAAATAAGTCTGTGGCTAAATAAGCTCAAAGTCAAATACATGACCGTAATGTGTCTCTACACTCTCAGCCAACTAATCTCCTGACCATGCTAACCAACACTGTCACCTCATCTGTCTTGGCCCATCTAAGATTTATACATTATGACCTTCAGCTCTCTCTCTCCGTCTCTTTAAATCATCCATAGCCATCTAAACATTAGTCCATTACTGTACTCCTGTGGTCTTTCCAATAGTTCCTAATCCTCTGTTATCTCTGACCCTCACACGTATCGGCTCATTTTACTTGTCCAGCTCTGAAAGGATCTAATTACTTAATATGCGTCTCCTTTCATTCCCCACATACTATCTCTGCACTGCTTTTTGGATCAGCCAACAGCAAGGAAATTAAGAGCCTCCTTGAGCCAAAATGCAAACTGACACTTTCCTACCACTCTGATTTCATTTTGCCTCTTAGCTGCGCAGCCCTGTCCACCTCCAGTCCCCTCTTCCTGCTTCTTGTTCACCCTCTCTTTGGATGATCTCCACCATTTTAGAGTCTGTAAGTTAATCACCTTACCCTATGCTTTCCTCCAACCTCCCCACTTCACCTTTCATGACCCCTGAAACTGATTTACAAGTGACAAATTCAGTCATAAATGAGGTATTGATTCCAATGAGGCCCACAAAATCTGGTATGATTATGCGATTACAAATAAGTAATTAATTGCAAGTAAAGCAGTGAACAAACTACAAGTAAAAGCTTACTAAGATCATGCTTAGAAGGTAATGAAAGACAACTAGCCATCCATGATCTATACCACGTATCCCTTTAGGGGTCGCAGGGGGCTAGAGCTTATCCCAGCTGACACTGGGCTAGAGGCAGGGTACACCCTGGACTGTCGCATGCCAATCACAGGGTACATAGATGGACAGAATCTGTTTTAGAATTTGTATTTATTGTATTGTATTTGTATTTAAAACGATCAACATATCATTAGAATAAAAAAGGAGTCAGGAGCAATAAAATAATGTATTAAAATAGGTAGGAAAAGTGCAAAATAAAAATTGAATTGGGTTTATTTATAAAATATAAAGTAAGTCTAAGTACAATAGGCACAAAGAAATAAAACACAACTCAACAACATATGCAGAAGGCGCAGTGAAGAAGCTGTACAGATGAGCATTAACTTTTTAAGAGTATAAATATGATATAAATATACATCTAAATACAGTGTGCAGACAATCATTCATGCTCACATTAATGCCTAAGGGCAATTTAGGGTCAGTAATTAACCTAATGAGCTTGTTTTTGGGCTATGGGAGGAAGCCAGAGTGCCCAGAGAGATCCCACGCATGCACGAGGTGTTCGAACCAGCATCTAAAAGAGTTGAAAAAGTTACTTAAAAATTGTCATACATTACCTAAACCTTGTTTCTCCTAGAAAAGTATCCAAACTACTTATTACTTAGCAGTACAAGTAACTAATCGCTAAGCTTTAAAGTTACCTCTTACATTTTCTTTTTCGAAAAAATGATCCTGAACTTTTAAGAGCCCCGGTATGTCATTTGGAGTTTAATATGCCCTTCAGTGTGGTTCTTGTTCTTCTTTGTACAAGACAAATAGTCTTGTCTGATGACTGTAGGCAGAGGCTGGCCAACGCTACCCATTGACTCCTAGTGTTTGAACTAAGCTAATTAGCGGTGGTTGAGCTCTGCCCATTTCTTCCTTTTTACTGCATGCACAGTCAAAAGAATGGTGTCTATCTGCTTGTCATGAACTCGTATCCCTTTAAAGGAGTGATGTTACTTTTTTAGTCCCGTCATGACAGAACTCAACTAGAAAGCATTCAGAGAGCGCAAACCTACACCAAGGTAGCTCACATATTGCTGTTACATCTATAAGCAATAGTTCCATGATAAAGTTACCATCATAATATGACTCCTTGACCCTGAAAACCCACACCTAGCACTCAGAATCATGTCAATATCATTATTAGTTCGACAGTTATTGAGCAAAAATGGTTGTTTGCTAATGGTGGTTATCTGATCACCACCAAAATCTAATCATTTTTAAGTTTGGCCATTACCAACATCTCCTGAAAATTTCAGCAAAATCCATTCAGTAATTTTTGTGTAATCTTGCTAAAAAACAGACAAACAAACACTGAAGTCATAAGTAACTGTTTTTACTTGGACCCATAGTAATACGGATTTGCTGCATGATGACTGATAAACTGTTACCATAAACCTTGTTGCTGTTTGTTTCCTTCTCCCTCCAGACCTGTTCATTGAGAGGTTTTGTATGACGGGGGGCAGCAGTCCAATTGGCTACCTGAAGGCCTGGCACACGAACCTCTACCTCTCTGCCGACTCTGAAAAGGTCCGGGAAGCGCTTGCTGAAGGTGAGCAACGGGCATGCACAAAGAGGAAAAGAAAGTCCAAATAAAAATAGTACACAGGAATGACAGAAAGAAAAGTTTCAGCACAGGTGGATTAAAACATGTCACATTGTTAAATTTGGGGTGGACAAAGTATATCTGACTTTGTTTTTAGACTTGGTATGGTTAAAGCTTTTACACATAGATTGTTTGGGAGAGTTTTTTCAATACACGTTGATATTCAGTTTCCTTAGAATGTATATTAACAGAGCAATCGATCCCTGTTGGGGCACAAAAACCAAGCCAAGCTCTCCTGAAAAAGGTGGTCCGATCAGCCCCTGGATAAGTTTGTTTGCGGTGAGAACACAAGGACCAGAAACCATCATCAGCTGGGTGATGAGTTGACTAATCACAGCTCTGTAGTAGTGTAAGCAGCAGTGGTAGTAATAATAGTTACATTACAGCTACCAGCCAACCAGATAGATAGATAGATAGATTACTTTATTTATACCCAAGGGTAGATTTGTCCACCAGACAGAGTGATTGCATTCCACACCACAAACCACACACAAACAATAAACAGGCAGGTATTTGGTCAAAGTGACAAGACATAAAGTGCTCAGTGTTTCACCATATATAGCAGCAGAATAGAATAAATAATAAGATAGATAAAACAACAAACAATAAAACACAATAAAAAACCCCAAGAAGATAACTATAAAAACATAACAGTAATAAAAGTCACAGTAAAAGATAGAGCAAATAAATAGGATTAAAAATTAGATAAGTAAGAGTCGAGTCTTTTGAACAGCTCTTTTAGGTGAACGATGAGAATTGTAATTTGTAGTTCTGAGTGAGCCGTTCATTTGCGAGCCATTATTTAATGCAAATTGCCTGCAGATTTAAGAAAGGTTCAGTCAAAAGAGCTGTTCAAAAGAGTTGACTCATTCGTAAACGTCACATCTCTCCTGTAAACCACTGTGGAAGTAGGTACAAAAAAAAAACAAAGCCTCTGTTTAGAAGTAGAAGAAGAAAATAAAATAATAGTAGAAGATAACGTAGCATAAAGGGGTAAAAAAGCGAGTCACATCAAGCACGCAGGACCGTTTTGATTTGCTGAAGAGTTTATCTGATGACTGTGGGTAGAGGCAGGCTAACACTACCCATATACTCCCAGCGTTTAAGCTAAGCTAACTAGCGGTGGGCAAGCTTTGGCCGTCTCTTCCTGGTTACTGCACGCACAGTCAAAAGAATGGTGTCTACCTGCTTGTCATGGACTCGGGAGTGAGACAAGACAAGAAAACAACAAAAATGTTGGAGTGTTCCTTTAAGGCCAAACTAGGGACAGGTATTGCAATTTAGCTCCAGCTATTAATGCTGTGGTAAGCGGCAACATTCTCCTGTTTTATACTGTTCCTATACAATAAAAAATAAATAAATACTATGGTGTGAACATAAAATGATCAAAAGCAGGTATGCAAACATGTAGCTTTTTTCAACTGAACCAGAACAAAACAGATGAGTTGTGGTTGTGAAAACCACCTTACATTTCTGACCTTGTTTCAGTAAGGTAGTGTTTATCAACAGTATTTGCCAAAGTTAAGCCTTTTTAATAGCATAAAGAAGTGAGATTTTGATTCAATGCTTTTTGTACCTGATTACATGAATTACATAGTTTGTCATTACCAGATGAATAAACTACATCCACTCTTCTAAACTGGATTGTCTAAAACGTCTTTTAGAAAGTGACTGCCTAGCCAGAACTGCCTCCAGAACCTTGAGAAGAGCATAGGAAATGGACCAGTGCTAAAACAGTGCTTTTACTGCTTGTCCTCCATAAAAGACCCTCTCTCATTTATTACTCCAGTCATGTTACTTGATCAACAAACTAAAACTCTTTTAAACTTGTCCTCAAGTATCAGTGTGAAGCTTTACATCTATCTTTACGTCCCTTTACTTCAAATGTGCAGCCCAGAGTCCAACTGTACCCCTTTCTTCATGTATTAAACCCTGCAAGAGAATAAAAATATCCACAAGTTAAAATATGAAGAAAACAATGCAGGAGATTTAAGTCTCAGACGCTGCTGCAGTGCACCAAAAAAAAAAAAAAAAGATTAAGATCATAAACAACTGGAAATATTGTAATAATAATCTTTGTATGTTTTTATTTTTTTTCCCATAATGTGCAGAAGTAATTGGCTCTATTTTTTGGTAAATCTCTTACATGTTTTATTTTCGTCTGAAAAAGATTGGAAACATATGAGGGTGACGCAGCAGGTAATGAGCGTGCCTCACAATAAGAAGTTTACTTGTTTGAATCCCATGTTGGTCTAGGCCTTTCTGTGTGGAGTTAAAACGATCTCCCCGTGCAGGCGTGGGTTCCCTCCTGGCACCAGGCTTCCTCCTACAGACCAAAACATGCTCATTAGGTTAATTCCTGACTTCACGTTTACAAAATAAACTTAGGGATCTTGAACAATTTACAATTCAAATTATCATGTTATATGAAAATAATCAAAACAGAGATACATCACTTTTGATTAACATTCTCATTATGGGGAAATATCACATACACTAAAACAAATGGACAAAACAACTGCCAAACTTAAACTGTCTTAAAAATGATCCAAAAATATTTTTCTCTTCAATTAATTTTTTAAGAAATTTCCATCTGACTATGCAAACAATTTGTGAAGCTGCTGGTATATATTGATTATTTAATACTGTTTTTTTTTTTTTTAATAAATATATATACATTTTTTACTAATGTGACTTTCCTGTTGTGGATGCTATTTTGAATACTTTTTCCATTCAGGGAATGGATTTTCTTTTCATACCCTTAGGTATGAGTGCGAGCTTAAATGGTTGTCTGTCTCTTTTTGTGGCCCTGTGATCAGCTGGCGACCTGTACGTTGTACTCCGCCTCTCACCCAATGTCAGCTGGGATGGGCTCCAGGCCCCATGAACCCGATAAATGGTATAGATAATGGATGGATGGAAATGTATGACAAATAACCTTTGATGAAATGTGTTTATTCTGGAAAAAGAGATTTAACTGGTTAATCTCTGAGTGCAGCTCATTTTATTGGGCATCATTATTTGCATCTGAGTTTACAACTTTAAACGCTGATATAAATGGTAAATGGACTTGAGCTTGAAACTGCAGGTCACAAGGTCACATCTTCACACCCAATCACTCTCACATTCCCTCAGTGATGGTTTTGATTTTCTATGTAGTGTGTCCATCATTATTAGTTAACACATCCACGCCCTTTCACACCCATTTTCATGCCACTGACACAGCAGTGAGGGCTGCTTGGTGTTATGTGTCTTACAAAAGGACATCAACATGTGACAGCCGAGCTGGACTCAAACCTTCAATCTTCAATCTTCTGATAGATGGGAGAGAATAATAGAATAGCCACCAATTCTCCCCGCCCTTGTTGCATCTCCCAACAAAGCACTTCTAATGAAAGCTGTATGTCTTTTCTGGTTTGTTTTTTTTGGAAATTTCAATCTGTTAAGACTGGTGTGAGAGCTCACAGAGAACCCTGGTGCAAACCAAAGAACTGAACTGTGTTCCACACAAAACAGGGGTCTTGGTTCACCGCCTAGCATACCAAAGTTAGTTTCATGGTGGTTATGAAAACAATCTGAACCAAACAAGGACCAAACAAGGCAAGTGAACCAAAAGGGAGGGAATTGTGGCCTTGATTTGACCTAATTTTACAACAGCAAAGATTACATGTAAAGCAGAGTGTGTCTAACATTCGCATTGCTAGCACTGCCAGCCTTCTTCAGCCCTCTTTACAGGTTAACATCTACAAATCTGTGCATTATATGTTTATACATCGCTCTGGTAAATATGAAAGTTCATCCTGATGTAGCCTAAATGCAGCTTTATCTTTCAGCCTTTCCAGGAAATCGTGATTTCCCGATCGCAACAATTAATTTAAATTCAGGCAATCACCCAATCCCCCAAAAATCGTAACTTTTGCTTCAACTTTTTGAAAAAGTTGCCGCAACAATCACAAAAGTCTGCCGCGAAATCCTGGAGGGATATCACTGGAAGTTGGTTGCATATTTACAACAATGGGCCGGATGGCAGGTGCAAAGACTGCAGCTACAGCCCCACGTAGTGGCAGGAGGCTAAATTACACAACATCTGACAGACTCTGGTTTAAGTGACCCGGTGAAGTGTGAAAGAAAACCAAACCAAGTAAAAAATGAAAGAATGTTTCAACTTCACCCCTGAACCAAACCGAGTCTGCTGAATTATTGGTGTGAAATGACCCAAGAGTGAAATTTTTATTGAATATGTTGGCCCTCTGGCAGTCAAATGAAACCAGTGTGGCTCTCAGTTACAGTCTCAGTACAGTTTTTCAATATCAAAATGCCAATCTCTCAGATGAAGAGAGGGGGTTTATAATTTAAGAGAAAATTAAAATCTAAAGGTCTATCTAAATCTAAAGTGTGCGTACAACATTGAAAAGTGTCTGTATCACTGTTAGTGGAGTTAAACTGTGGAACAGATTGAGCGCAGAACTAAAGCAAATTATAATTCTGTTTAAAAAGAGGCATAAAGAAATGATTTTCCAGAGGTACATTGGTGAATAAATACCACAAGGTGCTTGCTAATTATTTGTAGGAAAATTTCCCTGGGTCTGGTAAATACATTTGTAAAGAAGGTATAGGTATGGTTGTATTTTTTTATTTTTTATTTTTATTTTTTGGTAAATTTAAGACAGTCTTATGATTTCGATTTGAAAGTATGGTAAAATTTAAGGGGTAGGCTTAGATAAGTTTATACTTCTTCCTACTCCCTTTTGCTCATGTAAGCTGAGAGGCTTAAAAATGCAGATTCAGCAACTGTCTTGTTTTATTTTATTTTTTATTATCACTTATTCTATTTTTTAACTGCTTTTAAGTTGTCATTTACATTATCGAAATAAAGATATCAATCAACCGATCAATCAATCAATCAAATGTTTTAGTTTTTTATATATTTTTTACTGTCTTAAGCAGTTAACATATTTTTACTTCATTTGCTGAAATCTGTCTATGTCTTTATTTTCCATAGGTGTTGTGTTGTAAAAGTACCTTGGTTGCTGGATGTTAAGTGTAATATATGGCGACTTATGTAGGTTTTGGTAAAGTTGAAGTTAATACCATCATAAAACATCACTTCCTTCATAAATGTCTTTCTCACTAAAATATCATTGTCAATAATTTTTAAAATGACGATATCAATACTCATGACTTCCAAACACATGTTTCTGCATTCTGAATATTGTTTCTTTCCATTACCTTAGAGCTAGATTTTCTGTCATTCCTCTGTGTTTAAATGGCTTACTCGGCGTCAACAACAAGTTTGCTCTCTCCAGCCCCAAACAGAGTCAGCCAGCCATGAAGAGAGTAAACATGAGGGGGATTCTTGAGGGGCACAAGCAGGGATTGACATCAGACTGTGACAGTTTATCTCTGGCTTACGATCAGGGCATGCTGTGACTGTAGGAGCTTAGATTTCTGTTAAACCAAAATCCAGATGACGACCTGATGGTGCAGCACTGCTTCTCTTCATCATTTCTTAGAAAAATGTCTCAGCTTTGATTCAACACAAGTCAATAACCAAAATATTTATAGCAGCCAGTAGCAGGTAGTCCACGTACCTCACAGCAGGAAAGTTGCTGGTTCGAACCCTGGTCAGTCAAAGCCTTTCTGTGTAGAGTTTGTATGTTCTGACCGTGCATGCATGGTAGCTCTCCAGCATCTAAAACAAGAGATAAATTCTGCATATGTAAATAAAGATGTAGACTTATAAATAAATACATACAATAATTAATAACTAAATTAAACACACATAACCTGTTGAAATAAACTGATGAGTCAAAGACTTAATGTGGAGTGCTGCTGCTTTTATCATTTGGAGAAATTACTTTTTTTGAGTCACCAAGTGAATTGTTTTGTAAATTGACTCCAGTCTCGCAAGGAAAGCGTAAAATCCAACATTTGGATCCAAAAAAAGAATCTAATATCAAAGTGAGATAATTAATCCAAAACAGGATTATTCTCAGTATCATTACAACGTTCTAGTTTTGAGTTTTGGCAGTTCAGGTGCAGAAACTCTGTTCTTCGTTACTGAAATCACACTCTATATGTTCGAGGCTGCCCAATACGGGGAATAAAGGGGGAAGCTCTTTGGGGCCCAGAGTCATGTAGGGGCCAATGAAGGTTAGAGAAAGTGAACTCTAAATAAAGACCATGGTTTCCTATTAATTTCAACCAAAATACTCCATTTTTTATCAAAGCATTAGAAAATCTTTTTTGTTGCCTGTTTCAAAGTGTTAACCCCTTCCTACCAAAATGGCATGATCCTTATTTATGTTATATTAAAGTTGAGGATGGGACAATTGAAGTCAGCATTTAGGGCGATAACGTTTGGCGTGTTCAAACATTGTCTTTTTTTAATATATATTTTGGGGCATTTTTTTTTATGCTTTTATTTGAGTGACAGGACAGTGGGTTAGAGTTGGAAGTTTGGGAAAGAGAGTGTGAAATGATATGAGGTAAAGGAGCCACAGGCCAGCCAATTGAAGGACTACAGCCAGCTCATGAGGTGTAAAAATTAACCATGAGGCCACCGGTATTTTGTTGTAGAAAATAACAATGATGAAAAACACTAGACGTAAACAAGTGATACCTAGAGATGTGAACAACAGATCCCCAAAAGGTTAGGGTTGAACGATGTTCAGACATCTGGGCCTTTGCGTAGCTGTGTGGCCCCCTGTAGCATAAGCATTGTAACTCTACGAAGAACATCTAGTGCTGACACTTGTGACTTAAGGTCATAACAACGTGCATGCAATAGTAAATTTCCCAAGCAATTTCCAACATGTTGGTATTATTAAATTAAATCTGAGCGGGGTCCATTTATTAGTCCTTTCAGGGGCCCAGCCAGTCTTGGGCAGACCTGGTGAAGGTGTTTTTGAGAAAACTGATTCGGAGTGTTGATAGTTCAGACCACGTACCTCTCAAGTTGACTTCAGGGACATTCTCCGTGTGACTACAAGCTTAATGTCACTAATGCATTGACTCTGTAAAAAGCAGAGACCCACAAACAACCCCCCCTCCTCAAACACACCAACGCAGACTGGCACAGAGGACTGTCCTTGACATTTTAATTGAAAGGTCCTCATTCGCTGTAAATCCATTTGTTAATGCTTCCTGTAAGCTGAAGGCTTCCGAGTGGCTCTTCTCAGAGTGTTTTCTCATTCAAGCTGTCGCAACAGTAATGGAAACCTTTGTGATTTGTCCCTCTATTTATGGAAAGAAATGATTCTCTGATTAAATATAATAGGTTTATTGAAGTAAAAGGTTTTTCTTTTCTTGCTTTGTTTGAGGTAATTCTTATTTAGATAATCTGGTTTGTTAAAATGAATAAATGTGTGTATTTTTGTGCACAACAGAAGAAAATTGTGTCTCTACAGTATAAGACTGTTTTCATATGAGAGACACTTGACATAAAAGTCTGGTCCTTTTTCAGGGGGAGACCCTGGAAGGGATAAGGGGCTGAAGTCTATCCCAGCTGACATTAGGCAAGAGGCGGGATACACCCTGTGCTTGTCACCTGCCAATTACAGGGCTGACATTAAGGGCAGACAGCCATTCACACTATCTTATGCCAGAGGATCAATCAATCAATTGAACTTTAATTATAATGCACTTTTCATAAAAAGTAGTAAAAAAAATGTAGTACAAACTGCTGTACATTATAAGACAAAAGCTGATAAAGTGTCAGAGAATATAAAATAAAACAGAAAACCCCACCCACCCTCCAAACCCACATTCAACACACACAAGCACACATAAGGACACCAAGTGAGGACTCTTAAACAGTGTTCATTTTGACAGCACTTTTTAATTTAGTTTTGTTTATAGTCTTTTGCCTAAAATATCTTTTGGTTTTAGTCATAATTTAGTCATCGAAATTGTTTTAATTTTAGTCTGGTTTTAGTTGATGAAATTACACCACATTTTAGTTGATGAAGTTCATCATGTAGAAAGTGGAAACATGTTAGGAATATATCCAGTCACAGCTTCTTTGGTTGTGTGGAAAGGTTGGATAAATTAAGAGGGACATCCAGTCACAACTGCCTTAGCCTCATGGTGGTGGGATAAGTTGGGGAGCGATCCAATCAGAGCTACTCTCTTTATGAATTAAATATTCATGTAGAGCAGGTTCACTGTTTGTTGTCAATTCTGGTATTGTGACTGAGATGCTCTGCCAGGTAGCCTAAATAAAGGTGACTGCATTTCACACAAAAGTTCAATTTGTTTCTGTTCATTTATACATTCAAACTTTACCAGCATTCAATAAAGGGTTATTAGATGTTTCATTTTGTCCAAGTGTAAAACATGACTTCAGAAATTCAAGGAAACATAAAAAATGTCTTACCCTTTACACTTCATATTTTATTTTTATTTAAATTTACAATAGATTTATTCGACTAAAATGTTGTGAAATTTCATCAACTAAAACTAGACAAAAATTAGACAACCTAGATGACTAAATTATGACTAAAACTAAAAGATATTTTAGGCAAAGACAAAAACTAAAAGTAAATTAAAAAGGTAGTCCGAGAAAGTTCATTCTGTCTATGCAGATAATATGCTTATACCTTCTTTTTAACAGACAAGCAAGCTTTTTAGCTCAAAAGCCCAAAGGTATGAGCTAAAAACCTTGCTTGTCTGTTAAAAAGAAAGTATAAGCATAAATTAAAAAGTGTTGTCAAAATTTACACTGGTGCACAGTGATGTGTGCTGCTATAACCCTTTTGTTTTTATTCATCAGTCAAGCCAAAGCCTCATGCTGACCATGTTTAATTGCACCTTTTGGAGTTTGCTGATTGAAAACGAGCCCTGGGCCTTATTTGACCCCAAAGTTTGAGCCATAGTTTGGACAGCCCTGGTCTAGTACAGATCCAGAAACTTCAATTTCCCCTCCCAGCCAGCAGCCTGCCAACTTCCAGTCCCTGGAGCACACTTGACACATGGCTTAGAGTTTACAATTTATAAGTGTCAGGGTGGGCAGGCTCCATCACAGACCTCCACTGACCTCCACGGATCAGCCAAGATCTTATCAGGGAAGGTGGGGAAGTTTTAAGCGGCTGCATCTGCATGATAGTCAATATTTCATTGTTTTATCAAATTTCAATAAATCAGTCAGGGAAAGATTCAGAGCTTGTGGGGTGTCAGTGGCTTAGTCTACCATCAATGAAAGTTGAGGGTTTGAGTCCAGCTCTGGCACTGAAGCATGCAGATGCTCTCCAGGCAAAACACTTAATCCAAAGATGATCCCACTGCTGCGTCAGTGGTATGTAACTGAGCATGGATGTGTTAGCAGATACTGATGGATGACTGTTATAGTAGACTCAGAACTATCAGAGAGTGAATGTGAGTCCATTTCCCATTTATCATTTTGAGAGATTATTTTTGACTTAAGCCCTGAAAGACACCCTGATCCTGCCTTTGGATTAAAAGTAGATTTATGTTACTCAGTACTACAAAATGTAATCTAAGTTTTCAAATGAATCACTCTGCAACTCCCTCTAAATTTATCTGCAACTTTGTTTTTTTTGACTAATGTCTCTTTCTATGTTTGTGTTCAGGCATCGCAGCAGCCACCATGTTCCTGCCAGACAAGCAGACAGAGGTATCAGAGTCTCAGCTCAGAGTTGCATTTGATGGAGATGCCGTCCTCTTTTCGGATGAGTCTGAGCGCATCTTTAAGGCCCACGGGTTGGACAAGTTTTTTGAACATGAGAGGGACAATGAAGACACGTTACTGGATCATGTATGTGGTTCATCTGTTGAATGACATTCAAGTATTTTTTCCAGCAGGATGACTGATGAGCTAACCGGTACAAATATAACTTCATTTTATGCTTGGACAATTTCATATAATTTTACTACATGGTTTCTGTATCATTTGTGGTTATGAGAAACAAAAAGCCTTTAACAGAAATAAGTCAAAATAAAATATGGCAGTGGTATCCGTTGTAAGGGATGCTTATAGCAAAATTTCAGTAGCAGGACCGCATCTCAAACATGCCTTGCCACGCACTTGTCCAGGGGGTGAGTGCATAACATATTTGAGGAAAAAAAAGGTTGTGGTACTGCTCAGTCCCCAAAATTAAACACTAGAACAAAATACAAATTTACACAATTTATTCAAGAAACTGAAGGCAAAAGATTTGGGTAACCCCTTCACTAGGCATGAATGCACAAATCTTCACGTCACAATTCATTGAGTCATGACTTGGGAGTCGTCGACTTTCCCCGCACACATGAAGATTTTTGGTCATCAATATGGAACAAGTTTAATATTTATGACTGTCTGCCCCAAACCGTTTCAGAGTTGATTGCTGGGACAAATTCACTCTGAACACACCTCAGATCACAGGATAATCTTATAGGATAATCTTATAAGACATAAGATAATCTGGCGTTTGCCATCCTTGGTCAGGAAGGGGGGAAGTCAGGACAAAATCAGCCCAATAATCTTTATGTGTGTACCCTGCTTTAGTGCTTCAAAATACAACAAGAAGGACAAGATATGAGACATGAATGTGCAAAAATAGAAGAAAACCTGACTAACGTGACAAAACCTAGCAGTTGGTGATGTAAAATAAAAATGTAAACAGATCTCTGCTTTCATTCACAGGGTCCACTGAAGGGCTTCCTGGAGGCCCTGGGGAAGCTCCAAAAAAAGTTTTACGCCAAAGGCCATCGTCTGGACTGTCCCATCCGGACATACTTGGTCACAGCTCGTAGCGCGGCCAGCTCCGGGATCCGAGCTCTGAAGACTCTGAGGGCCTGGGGCTTGGAGGTTGATGAAGCCTTGTTTCTTGCCGGAGCACCTAAGGGCCCCATGCTGGAGAAGATCAGGCCTCACATCTACTTTGATGATCAGATGTTTCATGTAGAAGGAGCGGCTGAGATGGGAACTATTGCTGCACATGTGCCCTATGGCATCGCACAGAAACATCCAAAACAGAAGACTAGTGCAGGCAAATAGACAGCAGGACTTTGAAAGTTCGGTGAGGACTAGGGTTTTAGAGTTCATAAGCTGAAACTAAGTGGAAGTGGAAATGCAACATTTCACATGTAGCAAATTTTTTCTAAGATTGTTTTATCACAAAAAAATGGTCAAAGCTTAACACTGTCAAAGGGGTTGGTCAAGGAAGGGTCAGGAACCTGAGATGACCTGAAAGGAAGTATCCCATTGGTTCACTCCTCACAATAAGAGTGTTTTTATCACAGATTGCTTTACACAGGTGATTGAAGGTGCTTGATTTCCTCCTCAGTACATTTTTATAAAGCTTCACACTGTTGTTAGGGAGGCTTCACACTGAGGACTTTGACATGGACTGAGGAAAACATGACGTCAAAGTCTGGTTTAGTTAATAGCTGAGAACTAAATGTATGGTACTCTTTGGTCTGAGCGTGATTGGCGTACTGAGGATGTAAAAGGAACTGTGCACGAGTTGAAGGTTCAAAACAGAGAAGAGCCGTGCTAAACCTCTTCTGTCTTTTAACACAAGTGTTTCATTTGTGTGCGTTTGTTGCACAGCTTTCACACCAGGTGTGTGAGTGTCCTGCAGCTTCAGGATGTGATGAGACTCTATTGAAAGTTTAGGAAGAACCAAACTTTGGGTCAATCCCAATTGTGTCCCTTAGCCCTCCCCCTTTATCTACCCCTTCCCCTTTGCCCTAAACACAGCGCTAAGACACAAGACACCACTCAGTTCCCATTATGTCATCAACTACTGGATGTGTTGTTGGCAGATGTGAAAATTCTTTATCCTCTTCCAAGATGCCGTCTTGGCATCATGGTTAATATTTATGTTAAGTAGCAAAGGACTGAATATCTGATAAAAACATGAGATCAGTACTGTGAAGATCAATAATTATGCTTAATTACATCATCTTGTCAGCGGGCGCGGTGTATTATGGGAAATTTCTCAAACCCCTTCCTTTCAAGTGAGGTCCCGGTTTGTCTTTGTTTTAATGAGCTGTGTAGCCCTTCCCCTTAACCTTACACTGAATTGGGATACCCCTTCACTAGACGTGAACGCACAAAACCAAGGGCTAAGGTGGTAAAACAAGGGCTAAGTGGTACAATTGGGATTTACCCTAAATCTCCTCACAAGGAACATGATTCATAACTGAGCTGGGTAACCTGCAGTGACCTTATTTGTAAGGACTTCAGCTGGGGACAAGAGGGTAGCTGGTTCAAGTCCCAATTGAATGATGCTTAGGGGTTGTTTCGGTAGCTGGGAAGGAGCCAGATGACCTCCTGGTTGCCCTTCTATAATTTTCATTTCAAAACTTGCTGTTGTTTATTTTATTTTTCAAGTTACCTACAAGTAAAGCTATCCATTTCTTTTTAAAACTAAGTTAATAGTATGGTAATTTTATCATTATTGGTATTTCTGACTTTATTTCTGTTTTTTTTTTGAAGTGACATATGAATAATTTATCTTATTTTTTCAAGTAACTTGCCCTAAACTGTATACTAATGATTCATAAATGCATAACCGTGTGTGAATGGTTATCAAATAATTCAGATCAATCAATCAGTCAATCAATCAATCTCAATTTCAGTCAATATTTATTAGTATAGCACTAATTCATAATAAGTGTTATCTCAAGGCACTTTACAATAAAGCAGGCTGAAGCCATACATTTTATATATACACATATAAGCACATATACATAAACTACACATATACACATACATACATATACATCCATCCAGAGATGTATCCATCCAGAGACAAAGGGACTGAAAATAAAAATTTATGATAGTGAAAAACCCAAGGACGTCCAGACCATAAATCTGTCCTCATCACATTTGCCCCTGCTGAATATAGATCTATTTGAGGTTAGCCCCTTGAGATGTGACATCTCATTTTAAGAGGGTCCTCACATCTAATATGGTTATTAAAATATTTTTTTTATGGAGGTATAATCAATAACAACTGTGGAGAGATCATTCTGTTATTAACATTAATATCTATAATGATTATAATCTGGAGAGGGATGATGCTGATTCATATAGAAGCATCTAGCTGAACTCCCATTAAATTAGGTTTAACTGGTCTAAAAGTATGAATTTATGTTCAATGATGTCTTTTCTGTTGATGGTTAATGCAGGATAAAGCACTTTGAGTTGAGCAGGTCCACAGCAGCAGGTCATCCATGATTGTTTGTCAAGGTCATACTAATATATGTGTGCTGTTTGCAGGAACTGCCATGTATTTTATTTAGTTGATCTCTCTAAAGTCAATATCAGGGACTGTAATGATAATAGAATGAGGCTAAAAGAATGACCATATAATTGTAACTGTAATAACTGAAGCTTCGTAAGTCCACAGCAGCAGGCCATCCACACCAAGGATCCTAGGCTGCCAACAAGACAAGAACCAGAGACGAGTACAAGAGGAAACAAAAAGAGGCGAGAAGAGAGTGTTAGAGAGATAGAAAGGGGAAACTCAGTGTGCCAAATCCCCTGGCAGTCTAAGCCTGTTGCAGCTTAACTATGAGCTGGTCCAGGCCTGAATGTTTTAAGTCTAGCCTTAAAGGTAGAGAGGGTGAATCGAGGCCTGTAAATGGTTCCAGAGAAGAGGAGCCTGATATCTGAAGGCTCTACCTCCCATACTACTTTTAGAGACTGATGGTACCACGAGCAGGCCAGCATTTTGGGAGCGTAATGTTCTAGAGGGGTTGTACGACACTACAAGCTCTTTAAGATAAATTGGTAAATGTCCACTGAGAGCTTTATAGATGAGAAGAAGAATCTTGAACTCTATTCTATATTTTATTGAAGCCAATGCAGAGAAGCTAACACAGGAGTAATGTGGTCTCTTCTCCTAGTTCTAGTCAGCACACGTGCTGCAGCATTTTGAACCAGCTGAAGCATCTTAAGCGACTTGCTGGGACAGCCTGAAAGAAGAGAATTACAATAATCCAGTCTAGAGGTAACAAAACCCTGGACTAGCTTTTCAGCATTGCTGTGAGACAGGATGAAAAAGATGAAAAAAAGGCTGATGCTTTAAAAAGAAGATGGATGTAAATTATGCTTAACTTATTCTTAATAGTAGAGGTTAAAGTGTTGCCCACGATGGACTTTCTAAAGCATATATTAAACTCATTATCATTTAATCATTAATTTACACTTTATTTATGAGCACAGTTGTAAATGTTCTATCTTTATTCATTAAGTTAATCTATGATGTGTTTAATTGTTCTATTTTCACAGGTAAAATTACAGATTGACATCATTGTGATCAATTTTAGACCATATGAAGGAGGTTTAAGTGGTTCATCAAGATTTTCTGCATCACTTATCCAGATGATTTACCCTAACCCTTTACTAATGTACAAATAAAGCACCAGATTTGTGATAATCCATGACAAAACAGAACAAAATGACTCTTTTGGATGAACTAAGTATTTGGATTTATTGATACTTGACTACTTCACAATGTCTAGTGTGTTATAGCTGTTTTAATTTCTCTTTACCGTCATTTATGATTGTGTTGATAATGAAACACCTCACCAGCAGCTGACCCACATGAACTCCATTTAAGCTTAGAGACTGTGATGTATGTGGCCGATGAATGAGCCATAAAAGAATCAGTGTAGCTCCTTTATGGCTGTGATGTAATGTAGCAACGAGACATTATTTCAAAAACTGATGCAGTTTGACTTCACATAAATGTAAAAATGTCTTTGCACCTACACTTCAGGTGTCATAAACTGTGTGTAATCACAGCTGTGTAACTGCTACAGAAGAAAGCCATATGGTTTAGTTGGTGCCTTAGTACAAATGAAGACACTGATTTTAATGCTGCGACTGAAAATGTGGTTGATGATCTCTTTTCTGAGGGGAAGCGTGGCTTGAATGCTGCAGGTACAGATACAGACAAACCGGGAACAAACTCTGACTCCAGGGGTCAAAAGATCAAGGTTCTGCTCAGTTCAAGATTGGATATTTTTGCCCTTATAGCTGGGTAAAAAATACAATAAAATATAAAATATTAAAGCTTTGTTACCATGTATGCATTCATTTAATATAAAAGCATTTCTCTGGTGAAGGTTCTTGGAGAGATTTCTACCATGAGATGTGCTCAGCCATCAGCCTGCTGGGTTTTACTGCCCTCTTCTGTACGTTAGAGGCAAATATGGCTTCTCTGGTGAGGGACATTGGTTGATTTGTCCAACCTTTTGAGGCAGTACTATTTTTTGTTTCAGATACATAATGGCAGATGCATGATGAAAAATCTATCCATCCCTTATCTACAGTACATCACTTATAATTTTCAGGGTTGCAGGGGCTGGAGCCTGTCTGACATTTGGAGAGAGGCATGGTACACCCTGGACTGGTTGCCAGCCAATCACAGGGCACAGAGACAGGCACCCATTCACACACCTGTCCACAACTAACAGCAATTTAGAGTCACCAATTAACCTAACAACAAGTTTTTGGTCTGCGGGAGGAAACCAGAGCTCTGGAGAAAAACAATGCATGCATAGGTAGAACATACAAACTCACACACCCTGACACAGGGTCTGAAACAGCTCTTTCTGTGAGGCACATGCACTACCTGCTGCACCACTGCACAACTTTAATAATGCAGCAAACCAAACATCTGGAGTTTGATTCAGTGGTCATAGATAAGAAAACAATCTGTGAAATTTAAAGTCACTTTCAGAAAAAAGAAAAAAAGTTTTTAAAATGTGAAAAATATTTAATCCATCCATCCATTGTCTGTGGGACTGTTACAGGGTCAACATACAGACATAGACAACCATTCATACATGCAAACTCATACTTATGGGCAATTTAGAGTCTACAGATACAGAAGGCCTTGGGAAAACCTATGCTTGCATTGGAAGAACATGCAAACACCTCATTAAACAACTACAAGACTTAAATGACCTAAAACAAAGTGAAACACATAGGTGGTTTATATTTCACAAAAAATTTAATAAATGCAAAGAATACAACACTGTTCATTAACCATTAACACATTTCACAAAATATCTTAAAAACACAAACAGATTTTGAGAAATTAAAACATTTTGCAATTCATTTTGTTGGTCTTGTACATGATGCATACATATTAATTGAAATGATTATTTTTTACAAATTGGGTTTGTGTTTCTAACACTCAAAGATAAATGAATTTGTTTGGTTTCAGTGATTTGATCTTCTGGTCAGGAACTCTTGTTTAGTTTGACACAAATATTTTTGTCTTCTATGAAATGTTTTTGTGTTTTTATAAAAGTTTTTTTTTCTGATTTCTTTTGATCACAGTTTGTGATTGTCTTGGTGCTAGTTCAGGGTGCATTGTTCTCTTGCCCAGTGTTAGCCGAGACAGGCTCCAGCCCCTGTGAGACTGCGAAAGGCAAAGAGAGGGATAAGCAGTGTAGATAATGAATGGATGGATGGAAATTTAGTCTTTTATGTAACACTTTTGCAGTTTGCAGTTTGCAGCCACCCTACTTGGAGCTTAGTGACATGCATCATTAGTTTGAGCCAAAATAAAAATCTAAATTGTGTATTTCTCAGAGGACATTAACTCTCTGACGGTGGTGAAATACATTATTGGTGTTAAATGTTTCATTTTCATCAGATGGTTTGGAGTCTTGGGTTACACTGTGGACAACACAAACCATCCATCCATCCATCCATCCATCCATTATCTATACCGCTTATTCCCTTTCGGGGTCGAGGGGGGCCGGAGCCTGTCCCAGCTGACAATGATCGAGAGGTGGGGTACACCCTGGACAGCTAAAAAGCCAATCACAGGGCCACATAGAGAGACAGACAACCATTCACGCTTACACTTGTACCTTAAGGCAATTTTGGAGTCACTATCCTTATCAGCATGTTTTTGGTCTGTGGGAAGAAGCTGGAGTGTCCAGGGAGAACCCATGCATGCACAGGAAGAACATTCAAACTCTAGACAGAAAGGCCCGACTGGCACGGGAATCGAACCAGGAAACTTCGTGCTGTGAGGCACCTGCACTACCTGCTGTGCCCAACAAAAAACAATGAACACTAACTCACGTTTGAACCAGTGGTGTCCTAACTACAACCCAGAGGCCGACTTAAAGATGATCACTGTATGATCTTTAACTCTGAATTTTTCACTCTGAACCTCGAAGTGACACTGAGAGAGTTGATCATCGTGTGTGTGCTTTAACAGATCATGGTGTTTTAAGTTTTGGCTAATTTTACCAAGAATTTACAGTAAATTTAAAGCAATGTTAATATAGTTTACAGCAATGTTTATATACTCTTAGTTTTCCTGAGTGAGTCTTCCAAAGTGATAAATAAAGTTCTATCTGATTTAATCTATAGAGTTAACACTGAAGCTGCTAAAATATATTCAGAGAGAGTGTGTACCTTACACAACCTAGATAAAAAGTCACAATGTTAAATGTTACAAGTTTTACATTTTAACTCCAAAAAGAGTCAACAATTACACTTGATGAGTTAAATTAACAGCCCTCCAAAAAAAAGTGAAATCAACACTTTTTTTTTTAACTATCCTCATAGACACATAATAAGTGTTTATATTATCCCTGATAGTCTAAATTTGTTCATGCAGATTTTTACTTTGTACCTGAGAAGAAAAAGGGAAGGTCAAAGAAGAGTTGAAGTTTTTACGTTGTTGAAACACAGGATGTATTTTACAATGAAACATTTGAGATGGTTAAATAACTCCTGAAATGGGAGACATTAGGTGCACTCCTTCTCTTGACCATGGAGTGGCAGCACTGGAATAATAAATAAGCTACTTCAGCACCTTGACTTGTTCACCAAACACTGATTTTTTTATTCAGGAGTATTGAATATGTAACACAGGAGACTTGATGTAAAATTTAAGTCACTCATAAAGTTTCTTCAATTATATACAAAAGTCTGAAAATCTGTAATGTTCACATTTTTAACCAGGTAATTCTTCCTTTTCTCTCCCAGATAACATCAATTTTCAATCCTCACAATAAGCAGAATCAGATTAGTGCCCACACTCTCCCCACAAATATCTGTGATAAATGTCTTAATATTCCCAATCATTCCAAGCTGAATTGGATCTTCCCAGCAGAGCACGGGTAATAAAAACCAGAAGAGAGCAAACATCTCTATCTGGGGCCATATTGTGAACAACACCACAGGGACGGGCCCTGTTAGCGAGCGCTGATGGATTGACACTCATTCTGATTTTATAAGCTTCAACCCGCTGGGCTGAGGCTTCTGGCACATTCAGAGGGCAGAGGAACATAGACGAGATGTGGTCAGCTGGCCAACTCTGCAGAGCCAAAGCACGGTTTATAATGACCCACATATTCAGGCTGCCAGCTGTATCCATAAACTGACAATAACCATCAGCATAAATGGGAGAATAGTGAAAGATAATGGCCCCGTGCTGCATCGGGCCAAATTGAGGCGGTGCCTAAGGACAAGGAAAGACCATATCTGCCCACCAAACCTCTTTATCTTATAGACGTCCCAAGAAATTAATGCTGCACGATGCTTAATAAAAGAAAAAAAATATAAAGGAAATTAATGTGGTTTGGATGTACTGTGCTAAAAATGCTGAACAAGATTACAAAGAAGTAAACACAACAAAAACATCAATAAAAATACTCCCAACAAAAGAGAGCAAAGAAAGAGAAAACTATTGGAAAAGAACAAATAATAAATTAAAAAAAAAAAAGAAAAACAACATTTTAGAAAACTTAAAGACCAATCAAAAAACAAAAGCACAAATAAAAAACACACAACAACAAATAAAAAGAACCTAACAGCATAAACAATCAAATAAATGAATAAATGAAAACATGAAACAAATACATATATTGAAAAAACACAAAATACAGTGATAACGAAAGAAATAAAAAGTATGCCAACAAAGTAGTAGACACGACAATGCATTTTAAAAAAGAAACAGTAACTAAAAACAAACACATTCTTTGAAAAAAGCCCTAGATTAAAAAAACAAAAAAAAACAAAACAAAACACAGCAGCAAAAAATATCATTAATAAAAAAGGCAACAACCAGGAAAAGAACACAAAATCAGAGAGCACAACTTTAGAAACACAACAATTCGAAAGTCTGACAAGAAATACAAAAACAAAATGAAACTAAAACAACACAATGTCCAAAAACAAACAAAACACAACAGAAATAACACATCCATTTACAAATATATCAACAATATACAACAGTAAATATTAAAGATAAATAAATAAATGAGAAAACTTAACTACGAATCAAAAAACAAGACCATAGATAGAAAAAGACACCCAATAACAGGCCAAAATAACATAATAGCAAAAAATAATAAATAGCCTAGATGAAAACATAAATATTTACATAATGATAAAAAAACAAGGACAACTAGGAAAACACAATAACAATTTAAAAAACACCACACGAACTGAAAAGCATGACAACAAAGTAGGAAACACACAAATATATAAAAGACAATCAGTAAATGAAAGCACAAATAATTTTAAACACAAAAAACCCACAGCCTTAATTAAAAAGCAGCAGCAAAAACAAAGACATCATAATTAAGAAATTGCGACAAAAAGAAAAACAGCAACAAAATCAGAGCACACAACAACTTTTATCAACACGATTGGAAAGTCTAACAAGAAATACAAAAACACAACATCAAATAAAAAACACAACAGTCCAAGAAAACAAAAACACAACAACCATTAACCAAAAATAACAAAAAAAAAAATCAGTAAATAAAAAAACAAAACAAAACAAAACAAAACAAAAACAAAAAACGCAACCACAAATTAGTGACAACAAATTACATATTGTTGTTGTCATTTTTATTTCAACAAATAGTGCTATTGGTCACCATCCACATTTAATACTTTTTAACAATTAAACGTTAAACAAATTTGATTTCTCATCAGGATGATGCAGTGTTTATTTATACAGTAGCAGAACAGGATTTCTTTTTCATTTCCTGATAAATGGTAGTTTTGAAGATAAGGAGTTTGTGCCTAACAGTGATGAAATATACAACAACAAAATAATAAATAACAACCACATCAAAAACACCAACTGAAAAACATTACAACAAATTAGAAAACTCAAACACAAACCAAAAACAAAGTTGAATAGAAGAGTTATTGTGTTTTCCACATCATTTGGTATGGTTTTCTTTCTGGTTTATTGTTTTATATTTGTTGTTGTGATTTTTAAATTGATATTTCACAGTTTGATTTGTTGCAATTTAGATTTTGCAATTTAACTTTCTGAATTTACGTTTGTTGTTTGTTTGTTGTTACTGATAAATTCTCTTTACCGATAAAACAAGCAAGAATGTTGCTGGTTGGATCCCCGTGTCGGACAGGGCCTTTCTGTGGAGTTTGTATGTTCTTCCCGTGCATGTGTGGGGTCTCTCTGGGCAATCCTGCTTCTTCCCACAAACCAAAACATGCTTATTAGGTTGACTGGTGACTCTAAATCGCCCTTAGGTATGAGTGTGAGCATGAATGTTTGTCTGTCTCTCTATGTGGCCCTGCAATTGGCTGGTGATCTGTTCAGGGTGTACCCTGCCTCTCTCCCAATGCCAGCTTGGATAGGCTCCATCCCATGTGACCCTGAAGGGAACAGATAATTGATGGATGGATGATTTGCACCTCGCGGTCACCATAGAACAATATTTGTTCACACTTAAATAATTCATAACAAATAAATGTGTAGGAACAAGACGGTGGTGTTGAAAAACTTCACTCTGAAAAGGTCTTTATTAAGATTAGGGATATGTTGCACAGGCCGCCGTCGATGATCAGATGTGGGACATTACATAACAAACCATATGTTTGTATATAAGCTGTCTTACTGCCAGATGTGACCTACAGAGGAGAGGCTGAGTAGAGCCGGGGAGAGATGCAGTCAGTCTTCCCCGGCTCCACATAACAACAAAGTCCAGAATAACAACAACGTACAGATCTGAATAAAGAGATGAAAGACAGATGGAGAGGAGAAGCAGCGTTTACCCCAGAGACACAGATAACAAGCATGTTGTTCCCCTTCTGCTCAGTTACCAAGTGAAGTGGCACTCAGGAGGAAAAATGCGGGACTCAGTCTGTTTTAGAGACAATACTCAGGAGTATGCAGTCTGAGACCTGAGCAGAAAATGCCTTTAGTCTGTCTACTGTTTCCTGACTGTGCAGGTTTAAAATGAATAAATGTCATCTCAAAGAAAGCGCTTCATAGAAAATAACTTAAAAGTGCTGTCAACAGGCCCTCACAGCCTCCTGCAGCCACCAGACACAGAAGGTCAAATGGTGCTTGAGTACAATATGGCATTATTCTCGAACCAACTCAGCTGTGCTCGATTCTTTTTAATCTTATGTTGTACAGAGCACTTGATACTGGCAAGGATCATCGTGAGCTGAGCTAATACTGAGGTGGTTTTTACAGTTATTTTTTGGAGTCCTATGATGATGAAACATCCATCCTTTATGTGTAACATAGCCACATAAAACCTTTCCACTTTCCCATTAGGCCCATGACAGGTCCTTGATGGGGCCTGCCCTCCCTGAAAGTTTTAAATTGCAAATTTCCGTCCATTTTTGTGTTAATTTGTGATGTCAAGATTCCTCTGTAGATTTGGCAGTTACTCTAATTACCAAGGAAAAGGCCTGCAAGTGCATAAATTAGCTTTTTTTATATAAAGGAATCTAGGCACTTGGAAGTTGGCTGGTAATCGGCTGGAAGTTGGCAGGCCACGAGCAGGGAGGGGAAAATTGAAGCAGCTGGATCTGTATGAACTCCTGAGCTTTCCCTAACAACACTCTGTACTTCATGGTGGAAATATTAAATGGTATTTCTTGGCAACTACTAGATCTATTTCAGTCAGGAGAAACCAAGTTTGAATGAACAAGTATTTATTATACAAGTTGATATGATTGAAAATGTGCAATGTCTCTGTGGTTAGAGTCCCTTTGGCGATTAGACTCAAGCGTGCTGTCTTGGTGTACTTCAGGGGTACTGAGGGCGAATGAGAGATAGGATACCCCCCCTGGAATCTAGACACTGGTGGTGGTGAGGAATACAGGAAGGATTAGGAGTAGACTTCTGCTGCCGGGGCCCTGATGTGATAGACTTAGGTGCTGCTGAGGTGAAGGGGCCAGGATTCTGAGGAGTTGGACCTGGACACTGGTGAGACAACTGGAGGTGCCTAGAGTGGAGGAGGGTTGCTGAGATCACCAGCACGACACCACCGCACTGACTGTGGAGGAGCAAAGACCTGATGTAAAATGAGGCTGCGCCAGGATGATTGGCCAGACAGTTGTGTTGACAGGATCTGGTTGGCTCAGTGCTTGAGTGAGAGCACGTCCCTCATCAGCTAAGATTTGAATCACCTGTGCAGGTAGGCAGAGTGAGGAATGAATGAGGAGACTGAATGAACATATAGGTCTTCCTGACTGAATTTCTGCTAAGCTTCATTTCCATGAATGTTAGAACAAATAGTCACAATATTGTACCTACCTGAAGGATCAAAACTGGTTAAATGCTCCCCAAGCTTCTTTGTAACCAACATTATGCTATAAAAACAAAAAAACATTACAACAGTGTGAAAGTGTTTGAGGAAGAAGTACATTTGACATTTTTGACTTAACAAAGCAGCATTTGCCATTATGTGGTGTAAATAGGCAGATATGACATGTAAAAGTGCTTGAATGTGTTGTATACGTCCAATTTTATTAACCATGGTCAGACGATTGTATAATATGTAGAGATAAAGTATAGAGGAGGTGAGAAAACAACTAACAAAGCCAAAAGAGCCAGATGGGCTCTGAAAATATTTTATTTAATTTTATGTGTCTTTTTGGCAGGGGCAGCAGTCAGTTATACTTAACATTAATACTAATGAAAAGATGGTTGTAGCAGATTTAGCAGGCTGCAAATTCCCATCTGTAGTCCCAAAATAAAGGATATACATACAATAAATAAACACTTCACAAACAGAGAAGAGATGATGACAAGAGGCACATAAAATGTAATAGATAGCAGCATAACAAGTTGCATGTGTTGGTTTCTATCTATCTGTCTATCTATCTATCTATCTATCTATCTATCTATCTATCTATCTATCTATCTATCTATCTATCTAAATGGTTATTCTGCAATAGTTTTAGTGGGCTTGTAAACTGTTTGAACTTGGATGTGACAGCAAATAATTTGCAGCAGCTTTCTGATCTTGCAAAGAACAATAGAGTCTGTTTGGTAAATAGAAATGGTTCTTATGATGACTGAATATTATCCAAAATAGACCTAAATAAAGTTTAATAACTGAATTAAAAGAACAGTTGATCACCAGGTCTGTCTCTCAGCACAGACTTACTTCACATCATTTATGTTCTTTAAAGTTTCTTTAAAAGCACCTCTTCTACCTCGGCTGGTATCCATAGCAACAGATTAAGGTTATCCCTTGAGTATGATGAAAGTAGAGATGGGAACATGAAAGTTGCAGTGTGTGTGTGTGTGTGAGTGTGTGTGTGTACGTAGAAAGAGGCAAGACATCCACAGAGTGGCCTTTACTAAATCCATTTTGTTACAAACACACTTGGACTGTGTTCCCATAGCTACCTTGTTTAGGATGTTAAAGAGTGGAGAGAAAGGAAAAGGGAAATGCTGGAGGAAGCTTAACATCGGAAGAAAAAAATTACATCAATAAATATCCAGTATCTTTTACATAAACAATATTATCACTGAAAACAGATGGAGGCATCTGAGAGCCGTGTCATTGTAAAGACAGCGAATAAAGAAGTTAGACAAGATGTTAAAAGTTAGAATGAGGAATCAGCAAAGGACGTTTGTCTCTAACATTAATAACTATAATAACAGCTTTCTTCATAAATCACTGTTAAAATCAAAGGTTTACAAAGTGTATTGACAAGCAGACAGAAGATAAAGCACAGGAGCTTCAGCAAAAATGAACTAATCAACAAAAAGCACAATTTAAGAAGAAAGCTGATTGAAACTTTTTGTCTTGTTATAGACTAGAACATATTTATTACACATTTGACACTATAATAATGCATCATCTAGTGGTAATAAGTCACTGTAAATGGCCATTTGATGCTCTAAGTAAAGTAATAAAACTGTTTTTTAAGCATGTTTCTCTACAAGCAGGGTATAAGTTACTATAAGTGATCTCTGTTTGCTTTAAGCAAAACAAAAAAGGGTTGTAAACTAGTGCAAAAAAGTGTGAAAAGTGTGAAGTCAGTGAAGAGCAAAGTTGTCATATTTACACCTCAGCCCATTAATCATTGTAAAATACTTAATAATGTGCCAGATTTTTGTTATAAGGCATTATGAATATTTTTTTTTGTATAGCTATCTATACAATATGACATGACATGACACATGTGCCTAAATACTTGCTATTTAACAAGATTAATGAGCCTAATTAGGGGGGAAACAGGTCAGACAACTCTCAGCTCAGGCTGGATCACTGAATGTACTGCCTTTTGGATCAGCACATCAAATCACAGTGAAGCTTATGTGTGTTTAATGGGTATAATAATCTAACATGTCTTCAGTGGATACACATTGCTAGGATATCAACAACAACAACAATAATAACAATAAAAATAAGAATTAAAAGAAATAGTAATTTTAATAAATGTAATAATAATAATAATAAAAGATAACAATAATAATAACAACAACAAAAATAATATTAATTTAAAAAAATGTAATAATAATAATAATGGGCCGGCACAGCAGGTAGTGCTCCTGCCACACAGCAAGAAGGTTGCTGGATCGATCCCTGTGTCGGTCAGGGCCTTTCAGTATGGAGTTTGCATGTTCTCCTTGTGCATGTGTGGGATCTCTCTGGATACTCCATCTTCCTCCCACAGACCAGAAATATGCTCATTAGGTTGATTGTTGGCTCTAAATTGCCTTCAGGTATGATTGTGAGAGTGAATGGTTGTCTGTCTCTCTATGTGGCCCTACAATTGGCTGGCAACCGGTTCATGGTGTACCCTGACTTTCACCCAGTGTCAGCTGGGATAGGCTCCAGTCTCCAGTACTGTATAATAAACATGCTTAAAACTGGTTTATAATGCATAATAAAGGGGGCTTCACAGATAGTGTTTCAGTGGTAGTAATAAGATATTTGGAGGTTAATATATTAAAGTGTGTGAGGACCTGAGGACAGCTGGTGGAAACTGAACACAAACACAGCACACACATTTCTTATCTGATTTTTAAAAAATATATATGTACATTTAAAAATAACCCTGTCATTCATTTATTTTCTTTAAACTTTTACTATCAGAAGTTTACTATTTTTATCTTTGTAATTAGCTATTTCCCTTTTATTTTCAGTATATTTTTATTTATTTTGATTTTGATTTTGATTTTGATTTTTATTATTATTATTATTATTTGAAGTGCCAGCAACAATGCCCCACATTCATGGCAATAAAGCTTTATAAATTGAATTATTAATAGTTATTTTTTAACATTTCTAATAAATGCATCTGTAGCTTATACACTTCAGGCAGATAACCATACATCTCTGGGTCGAGAAGAGAGTGTCACATGAAGTATGCCTTCACACACACAGATTTCTGGAGGAAACACTTGAGTGAAAGCGTGGTGAGGCATGTTGCTAAGCACTGACAGATCTTCAGAGATAGAGGGGAATGAAATGTGGGCAATAAGGTGTTGGAGGGATGAAGGGAGGAGGGTTGGTTGGAGGGGGAGATAGCATGTGGATGACCGGCAGAAATGTTTTTGCTTCACAGGATTTCATCTGATAGATTGATTTTTTCCTCAAGCAACATATGAGCGGAGCTTAGCTGCAGTTTGCTTCAACCATGTCCAAGTCTGCTCCTCAGCTCTGCAATCTGAGCCGGGACAGATAAGGCCAAAGCTCACATGCAGGGTTTTAGAAAAATTCAAGACCAGCTGACAAGAACTGTTACCACAGAATAATTTAGCTAGTTAATCTTCATTTTGGGGTAGTTACAGGGTAACAAATGAGTTACTAGTTGCTAACCAAGTAAAAAAGGAAAATTAGGTGTAAAATAACCACTAAAAGGGATACGCCAATTTCTTTTTCTTTTCATGTCTTGCCTCACTCCCGAGTCCATGACAAGCTGATTGACACCATTCTTTTGACTGCGTGTGCCATAACGAGGAAGAGGTGGGCAGAGCTTGCCCACTGCTTAGCTCAAACACTGAGAGTCAATGGGTAGCGTTAGCCTGCCTCTGCTTACAGTCATCAGATAAACTATTCAGCAACTCTAAACTCTAAATGGTCCTGTATGCTTGTTGTGACTTGTTGAGACTTGTTTGTTTTACTGCGTTAAGTAACGTTATCTACTTTTAGACTAAAAGTAGCACTTTATGTAATTTTAGAAAGAAATACATACGAAACTAAACTTCAAGGTGCATATGCAAACCACTGCGGACATGCGAGTAAGTATGTCAACCAAACAAAACATGTCTGTGGTGGTTTGTGGATGCTCCGTGCAGTTGGGTTTCATATGTTTTTCCTTCGAAAATACATAAAGTGCTAATCTTAGTCTAAAAACAGATAATTTAACATAAAACAAGTCACAACAGACACACAGGACCGTTTAGAGTTGCTGAAGAGTTTACCTGATGACTGTAGGCAGGGGCAGGCTAACACTACCCATTGGCTCCCAGTGTTTGAGCTAAGCTAATTACCAGTGGACGAGCTCTGCCCGTCTCTTCCTTGTTATTGGCTGGCAGTCCATGTTTTTCCACTTGTCACCTGTCCAAGCTGACCTCATGTTTCTTCTGATTATTGATGGGTTATTTGGGTGCTGAAAAAAAATTCAAATTTTAGAGTAAATAACTTAAAATTTTTACAGTATTTTTCTGCTTTCAAAAAAAGTATACAAAACTGTAAAAATGTATGTCCATACTAACAATGTAATATTTGTCTCTTTAATATTAAGGCACAAATTTCTTAGATTTATATATACATATCTATCTATATATATCTATCTATCTATATATATATATATATATATATATATATATATATATACATACATATACAAAACCCAAAACCAGTGAAGTTGGCACGTTGTGTAAATCGTAAATAAAAACAGAATACAATGATTTGCAAATCCCTTTCAACCTATATTCAATTGAATGCACAGCAAAGACAAGATACTTAACGTTCGAACTGGTAAACTGTGTTGTTTTTTGCAAATATTAGCTCATTTTGAATTTGATGCCTGCAACATGTTTCAAAAAAGCTGGCACAAGTGGCAAAAAAGACTGAGAAAGTTGAGGAATGCTCATCAAACACTTATTGGGAACATCCCACAGGTGAACAGGCTAATTGAGAACAGGTGGGTGCCATGATTGGGTATAAAAGCAGCTTCCCTGAAATGGTCAGTCATTCACAAACAAGGATGGGGCGAGGGTCACCACTTTGTGAACAAATGCGTGAGCAAATTGTCGAACAGTTTAAGAACAACATTTCTCAACCAGCTATTGCAAGGAATTTAGGGATTTCATCATCTAGGGTCCATAATATCATCAAAAGGTTCAGAGAATCTGGAGAAATTACTGCACGTAAGCGGCAAGGCCGAAAACCAACATTGAATGCCCATGACCTTCGATCCCTCAGGCTGTACTGCATCAAAAACCGGCATCACTGTGTTAAGGATATCACCACATGGGCTCAGGAACACTTCAGAAAACCACTGTCAGTAACTACAGTTCGTCGCTACATCTGTAAGTGCAAGTTAAAACTCTACTGTGCAAAGCGAAAGCCATTTATCAACAACACCCAGAAACGCCGCCGGCTTCGCTGGGCCCGAGCTCATCTAAGATGGACTGATGCAAAGTGGAAAAGTGTTCTGTGGTCTGACGAGTCCACATTTCAAATTGTTTTTGGAAAGTGTGGTCGTCGTGTCCTCCGGACCAAAGAGGAAAAGAACCAGCCGGACTGTTATAGGCGCAAAGTTCAAAAGCCAGCATCTGTGATGGTATGGGGGTGTATTAGTGCCCAAGGCATGGGTAACTTACACATCTGTGAAGGCACCATTAATGCTGAAAGGTACATACAGGTTTTGGAGCAACATATGTTGCCATCCAAGCAACGTCTTTTTCATGGACGCCCCTGCTTATTTCAGCAAGACAATGCCAAGCCACATTCTGCACGTGTTACAACAGCGTGGCTTCGTAGTAAAAGAGTGCGGGTAGTAGACTGGCCTGCCTGTAGTCCAGACCTGTCCCCCATTGAAAATGTGTGGCACATTATGAAGCGTAAAATACAACAGCGGAGACCCCGGACTGTTGAACAACTTAAGCTGTACATCAAGCAAGAATGGGAAAGAATTTGAAGAAAAGCTTCAAAAATTGGTCTCCTCAGTTCCCAAACGTTTACTGAGTGTTGTTAAAAGGAAAGGCGATGTAACACAGTGGTAAAAATGCCCCTGTGCCAACTTTTTTGCAATGTGTTGCTGCCATTAAATTCTAAGTTGATGATTATTTGCAAAAGAAAATAAAGTTTCTCAGTTTGGACATTAAATATCTTGTCTTTGCAGTGTATTCAATTGAATATAAGTTGAAAAGGATTTGCAAATCATTGTATTCTGTTTTTATTTATGATTTACACAACGTGCCAACTTCACTGGTTTTGGGTTTTGTATATATATATATATATATATATATGTATACATATATATATTCTGTAATTCTATGTATACCTGGTATCCCTGTGATTGATTGACCACCAAACTTACCTGACCTAAACCCCATCGAGAATATTGTGAAGAGGAAGATATGAGACTCCAGACCCAACAACAGCCCCTATCAGAGCAACCTGGCCCTCCATAAGACCTCAGCAGTGCTTCAGACTGATCGCCATGCCACATTAAAATGCTGCAGTGATTTATGCAAAGAGACTCCCAACCAAGTATTGAGTGCTATACATATTGATACTTTTCAGTAGTCCAACATTTCTGTGTTGAAAATCCTTTTTTTATTGGTCTTAAGTAATATTCTGATTTTCTGAGAGACTGGATGTTGGGTTTTCCATAGCTATAAGTGATAATCATCAAACTGAAAAGAAACAAAAACTTGTGTGAGGAATCCATATAATATATGACTTTCACTTTTTGAATTGAATTACTGAAACAAATCAACTTTTTGATGATATTGTAATTTATGGAGATGCACCTGTATCTACACTTTAAACCCAGATTTTGTTTCTATTTAAACTTCCGAGTGATCATTAGCCCATTTATTGGTTTATGTTTTGTTAAAACCTGGTATCATTACTTAACAACATTAGCTGTTTGTACTGTTTAGCTGAAAACATTCATTGCACTAGTCATGTTTAGTAGAAATAGCTCAATATGTTTAGGTGAACAGCTCTCATCACGCAGAGTCTCGTTGCTTTAAAGGACATTTATTATCCACCAGATTCACAGTTTTACAAACTCAAGGACAAAACAGAGGAGCTGAATAAAGTTCATCTTCAGAGTAAGTACTCATCTCATGCAAGTTTACTTGATGATAGCACATGGTATGTTCATTTTTTGAATAAAATGAGCTATAAAAACATTATTTTCTCCCCTATCGTTGTGGGGAGTCACGACAAGACAAGACAATTTTATCATTAAGAAGACAATGCTTTGAATTTGAACATTGACTGAGATGGTTACATCAGCTTAGCTCTTACTGGAAAATTTAACATTTAACTTCAGCCTTTTCATTCTGTGCTTTAATTTTGTGTTGTACTGTTGCAAAATCTTACACTAGATGCTCTGGAGCTTTGAAAAGGCAGCCTGTCATTTTGGAGCAACCCTGAGCTGGGACATGTTCAGCTGGCCAAACTGAACCCAAGTGGTGACAAACCATCTCCGGCCTGGCAGCAACACCTGCCACTACCCTTGTGGCCCACGCCCCAGTCCCACGGCTGTGAACATTTTTTATCAAGATTATTCAGAAACTTGTGGCCAACTCACTCAGCAGTTTATGTGCAGGAGTCTTTTCTTCAGTCAGACAGATAATATTCCCACATAAAACTACAGCAGCTCATTGAGGGCATCAACACACAACTACATCTGTCTCCTTGCCTGTTTCAGGTGACAATAATGAGAACTGCAATGTCATGTCTAAAGTCGAGAACTAAATTAACTGACATTTTCGTCAACAGATAAAAACCATACTAAAATGTTTGACAGAGACTTAATCCAATCAGACCTATTTTAGTCATGTAGAAAGTGGGAACAAGTTAGGAATATATCCAATCACAGATACTCTGGTTGTGTGGAAAGGTTGGATGAATTATGAGGGACATCCAATCACAACCTAATAACTGGTTGTGCCACCCTTGGCAGCAATAACTGCAATCAAGCTTTTGCGATAACTGGTGATGAATCTTTCACATTGCTGTGGAGGAATTCTGGCCCACTCCTCTGCGCAGAATTGTTTTAACTCAGCCACACTGGAGGGTTTTCGAGCATGAACTGCCCGTTTAAGGTCACACCACAGCATCTCTATTGGATTTAAGTCCGGACTTTGACTCGGGCACTCCAAAACTTTAATTTTATTTTTTTTAAGCCATTCAGAGGTGGACTTGCTACTGTGTTTCGGGTCGTTGTCCTGTTGCATAACCCAAGTGCGCTTGATCTTGAGGTCACAAACTGATGGCCGAACGTTCTCCTTCAGGATTTTCTGGTAGACAGCAGAATTCATGGTTCCATCAATCACAGCAAGTAGTCCAGGTCCTGAAGCAGCAAAGCAGCCCCAGACCATCACACTACCACCACCATGTTTGACTGTTGCTATGATGTTCTTTTTATCAAATGCTGTGTTGTTTTTACACCAGATGTAATGGGATGCACACCTTCCAAAAAGTTCAAATTTTGTCTCGTCAGTCCACAGAATATTTTTCCAAAAGTCTTGGGGATCATCAAGATGTTTTTTGGCAAATGTGAGACGAGCCTTTGTGTTCTTTTTGGTCAGTAGTGGTTTTGGCCTTGGAGCTCTCCCATGATGCCATTTTTGCTCAGACTCTTTCTTATTTTTGAGTCATGAACACTGACCTTAACTGAGGCAGGTGAGGCCTGCAGTTCTTTAGATGTTGTTCTGGGTTCTTTTGTGACCTCCTGGATGAGTCGTTGTTGTGCTCTTGGTGTAATTTTGGTAGGCCGACCACTCCTGGGAAGGTTCGTCACTGTTCCCAGTTTTCTCCATGTGTGGATAATGACTCTGACCGTGGTTCACTGGAGTCCTAAAGCCTTAAAAATGGCTTTGTAATAGGCTGATAGATTTCAATCACTTCATTTCTCATTTGTTCTTGAGTTTCTTTGGATCGTGGCATGATGTGTTTCTTTTCGAGGTCTTGCAGCCTACTTCACTTTGTCAGACAGGTTCTGTTTAAGTGATTTCTTAATTCAACAGGTCTGGCAGTAATCAGGTCTGGGATGTGGTAAATCACAGTTAGCTCATGATTAAACAAGCGGGGGGGGGGTTGTACTTTTTTACATAGGGTCATGTAGGTTTGGCAAGCTTTTTTCCCTTAATAAATATAATCATCATTTAAAAACTGCATTTTGTATTTACTCAGGTTATCTTTGTCTAATGTTAAAATTTGTGTGATGATCTGAAGCATTTCAGTGGGACAAATATGCAAAGAAATAAGAAATCAGGAAGGGGGCAAATACTTTTTCATGGCACCGTAACTGAGATGCTCTGCCAGGTAGCCTGAATAAAGGTGACTGAATTCAAACAAAACTTACATTTGTTTCTGTTTATTTTCTACATTCAAATTTTACTAGCATTCAGTAAAGGGTTATTAGATGTTTCATGTTAATCAAGTGTAAAACATGATTTAAAAAAACATAAAAAATGCCTTACCCTTCACACTTCATATTTTAATTGATTAAATTTACAGCAGATTTCATCAACAGAAATGTTGTGAAATTTCATCAACTAAAACTAGACTGAAATTAAAACAATTAAGATGACTGAATTATGACTAAAACTATAAGATATTTTTAATGCAAAGGACTATAACTAAAACTATATTAAAAAGTGCTGTCAACAGTAACACTGCAAGGGAATTTGGAAAATTTAATGGGCTCCATCTGTACTTCCATGACATAGTGGAGCCCTTCTTGATGGTCTCTGCATGAAAAGCCCTTCTGTCTCCAAAAATCCTGTATATTATTCTTTAATATGTCTTGTACCTTAAAGGCTGTTAGTTTGTCAGAGTGTGTTTTGGGGGCGGTGCTTAGCAATAGGTCAGTCACATAGAAGTCCAACAGCATATTGATGGCTTAACAGTGATTATGAGTGCAAACAGTTTGCACACAAATGCTTGCGTCATGTGTGAGGAGGACTGATAATGACCCACAGTGAGCTGGAAACATGCTTTGGCTGTACAGTCTCTGTATTCTATCTGTGTTTTGAGAAGGGAGCAGCGGCGCAGTCTTTAAGGGATTGGATTACAGTCCTGAAACAGAGCCATGAGTGACATCAAATGTTGTTTGAAGAAATAACATGAGTGTTAAGAATGTAACCTCCCCATGAGGTGTTAATAATACCCATATGCTGCATAACAATGTTATTAAACACTGAATGTGTTTCTCTTTACGGCTGTGGTTCTAAATTACTTTCTGCAAAAGTCCCTATCATGGGAAAGATGGGATTTGTCTAAACACACCAAAGCATGCAATTACCAATTTCTCCATAAACTGTCTAACACAAATCAATAGTATTATTTACTATTTTTATTTCCGCATATGTATAAAACTTTAAATTCTACCCCCATGCTGACTTAAAAAAATAAAATAAAAACAACAAGGTGTTAACTCACATACTTGTTTCTTTGGCGTCTCAAGTTTGAAGTCCAGAGTCACAAATTAAATGTGTTATATGATAAAATAATGTCCACTTTAAGCAGCATAACCAAGAGGAATAATGTCAAAAGAGGTAGGAGGAATGGTCGGTGTTTTGATGCCATATCAAAATAATAACTTAATTATTAAATAACAGAAAAGCACATTTTTAAGTCAATCCTGAACTCTATATGGTTTAATTTCCTTTTAACTGTTGTTATGCTCTGTTTTGTTAAAAAAAAAACAGTAAAAAAAAAAAAAAAAAAAAGATTTTTCTTAAACTACACAAACAAAATGGCAAATGGACTTGAGCTTATTTGATGACTCAAAGCAGCTTTGCACTGGTGGTCACATCTACCCGTTTATACCTGTAGCCCTGAGTATTTTTATTTACTCAAAAAATTAAAATACTGGTCAAAATACCCTTTCTTGCTAAGTAAACTAGTTAAAATTATTAGTTCTGAAGAAAAAAAAAGGTTTAATGTGTTAATATGGTTACTTTAATTCAAAACTGCTACAGCCCCTTTAAGGAGTTCGTTTGCAGTGAAACCTGAGGGGTATTTCACCAAAGTGGAATTAAGACATCCAGGATAACCAACTTAAGCCAGCCTTGACCAAGTCCCTTCTAAGCACGCTGGCTCAATGTGTTTCACGAAGGCCAATCCAGAATGAGAAGGAGCAGCTTGGTCAAGCCAGACGAAACTATTTCGGATAACTGCTCGTTCGCGGCTTTCTTCAAAAGACCATGAGGTAGATCACCGTATTACTGATCAAAACACGGAAGACGCATGCGCATACTTTGCTCCAAATGAACAAAAAAACAGCTTCAGATGGAAACTTGTCAGGAAGTCAAACACATCAAATTTCTGAAAAAAAAAAGAAATACAGCCGCTGCAATAAGGAGCGAGAAAGTGTGGCAGATAAAATCAGACCTCCTGAGCAGCCTGAAACATGCATCCACTAACCAAAGTGTATTCACAGCTCATATCCATATTAGTCTTTGAAAAGAACAAATGAGAAATGAAAGAACATACATTAGTATGACAGTCAGTTAAAGAAAAGCCTCTGTGCAGATGTGATTATGTGGAAGTCCAGGGTTACCTAAGGTTTCTGTAAATTCTTGGTGGGGGCTGTATGTGAAGTAAGAGTCTAAATATCACTGGCAATATAATAACAAAGTTAATAGCTTATTACTATAATTGACATATTAGTTAAACCCGAACCACAGCTTATTTCTCATTTAAATGAGCTTGAGGAGAAAACAGGTGGGAAAAACAAAAGCCCTCCTCGTGCCACAAAACCAAACAGAAGCAGTATTGATAAAGTCCTTTTTAGCAGAGCCTATGGTATTGAATGCTTTGTCTCACAGGAATGAACATGTGTTTGTGTTATGGATGGATCCACAATCTACTCACACCTGCTGTCTATTCCACTTAGATGGCTGAACACATATTGAAGCCCACCTTGATAATCACCAGTATTCGCCAAGGGTCCATGTGCACATTGATCAGTACAGTGTTCAATATGTGGTTAGTGTGATGTGCAGGCTTGCAGAATCACAGTTCCTTGAAGAGCAGGTGGGGAGAGAGGGTGAGTCTATAACTGGAGGAAGGGCATAAGGTGAACTCCCATAAGAAGAAAGATTAAATGAAAAAAGAGGCCTGGCTTCAGGAGATAGTGTCTTTAGTGTTCATTGGTTCATCAGACTGCCAGTCAAAGTAGTGAAAGTGTTTATAACATAGGCATTAATATGCTGTTTATTCATCCATGAGTTGTCTATGCTGCCACTTCATTAGGTACACCTCTCTAGTAATGGGTTAGATCTCATTTTTACGGTGGCCAACTAGGGCTACAACGGCTCAATGCAGTTCAATGAACACGCTGCAAATTAGAAACAAACAAAACCAAAGACAATCCAAACCCAGAAAACAAGCACAGAAACAACAATAGAAGTGCTCCAGGCCAGCAGGGGGCGCTGTGGCAGGGAGCGACAGAAGAGAGAGACTGCTGTCAAGCCAGCTGCTCCTAAATTTAAAGTGCTCATTTATTTGAACCTTTATGGTAAATGCTCTGTGCCGTATGAAAGGGGGATGACAGGCAGGCTGAGCGACTTTATTATGTTCCTGTTTTCCTTTTACCATCAAAAGTGTGAAATATAAGAGTCTTGTCTTAACGCTGAGTAATCTGTTTTCAAAGTACACAAAAATATTGTTGACTCAAAAAAGAAAAAAGAAAAGTAAAAGTACTCCATACTGCTTGCTCACATTGTCCAAGAGGTCCTCTATACAATGATACCAGTTTAATCAGGAATAAATTGAATAAGACCATCTTATTACATTTCAATATCTGGCCACAGGGCTCCAAATAGACCTTGCCATTCATTCATTTACCTTTATTTAATACAATATGATTTTGCATTCTGTTCATTCATGTTAGAAAAAAAGTCATCTTAAAGGCCAAAGTTAACACAAGACTCTTATATTTCACATTTTTTTATGGTAAAAGGAAAACAGGAACATGATGAAGTTGTGCAGCCTGTCTGTCATCCCCCTCACGCTCGGCTCAGAACATTTACCGTAAAGATCCAAACACATGAGCACTTCAAATTTAGAAGCGGCTGATTTGACCACAGAAAACAGAGGAGCGGCTGGTTTGACCACAGTCTCTCTTGTCTGCGCATTTCTCCTCTTGCAGGTGTTTTCCTATTATTGAACTGTATCGAGCTGTTGAAGGCCTTTTGCCCTCGTCGGCCACCGTACATTTTGCCGTCAGAGCTGCCCTAATTCTTCATGGCATAGATTCAACAAGGCTCTGGAATCATTCAAGAGAATTGGTCTGTACTGACATAAAAGCATCACATAGGTTGTCCTGGCCATGTCTACATGCCAAAATGCACTGAATTGCTGCCATGTGATTGGCTGATTAGCTATTTGAGTTTGTAGCAGTTGAATCAGTGTACACAATAAAGTGGTCAGTGAGTGTACACACACATCCATACAAAAGCAGCCTGGAAATATCACATTTTCCCATTTTTGTTTCAATGTAGCAGAGAGTTCTAACTATATGAGTAAAAATATGAGTTTTTGGCTAAACAGAGGTGTGAGTGGAGCACTTCTTCTGTGTCAGTTTGTGTTGTTGTTGTAGGTCCAAATGTGTTTTATTTCCATAGGCTCACAGCTCATGCAGCGCCCCTGATAACAGACGCCCATATGTTTGGATTTTGGAAACCAAAGCTTGAAGCCAGAGGGTTCTTCTACTTATTTTGTGCTTCAGTTTGGTAGTATATTCACTGTAATTTTGTAAATGTAACAGTATTTTACTCAATCTACAGCTACTTGCTGTAAAAAAAAAAATCTATACAGTGAATTACTGGAAATGGCAAAATATTGTGGGAAAAAATACTGAATTTTGTAAAATTAACTCTATTTAACCATAAAATCTACAGTTACCTACTCTGCCCTACAAAGGCAAAGTGCAGTATCTGCAAAAATGCCAAATGGAGGAAAACAGCTTTTTGTCTTTTGTTTTCGCCAAGTGTAAGTATAAATCATATTTAACAACCGAGTATATGATTTATTAGATTAAAGGGAAGGGAATTTAATGCATGTTGTATATTGACATTCATGCTAAATTTGGCAGTTTTATAGGCGATACTGCACTTTGCCTTACTGCAGTATAATTACATGACCATACAAGGACGTACTGCAGTATGTGCAATAAGTAAGGCCATTTCACTTAGTTTTTCTTTTAGATAAAAGTTGGCATATTGACTTTCAATATTTCAAAATTTTGTCCTTAACCCAAGGCAAACTGCAGTATCTGCTATTCATCATGGTGAAACCAAGGCTGCAGTATCTGTTTTCTTCATGGTGAAACCAAGGCAAACTGCAGTAAGTGCAATTACTGCAGTTTGCCTTGGTGTTACAGTCCATTTTTGCAGTAAAAAATGGCAATATCTCAGAGAAATTAAGCAGGAGCCCTATGAAACTTTAAGAGATTAAAGAGCAGATATTGCACTTTTGATTAGTGCAAAAAAATAAAAAATAAATAAAAAAATGCAGATACTGCACTTTGCCTTTGTGGGGCAGTACTGTAAAATGTCTATACAGTAAGTTACTGAAAAGGGTAATAGATCAAGAGAAAATTCGTTTTTTTCCCAGGAAAACTGATCAATAGCAGGTTAGATTTCTTTACGTAAATATTTCACATTTTTGGGTGAAATAAATGTTTGAGTAAAAGTATTTTATTTATTTATTTATTTTTACAAAGTGGTATCTTCCTAATAAATGATCCGTAAAAGAGTTAAAGATATAGTAATATAAATTAAAATATATCAAGGTCACTGTAATTTAAAATACATTAAAAGTTGTAGAATGAAATACAGTTATTTTACTGTAGATGAAAAAAACCCAGTAAGGATACTGTTTTTGTAATACAGTAATACAGTGATCATGCTGTTAATTGAAAGACAGTAATGATACTTTGAATGAAAAATTCAAAATTTACTATAGAAAATACAGACTAATGCTATAAATTAAAATAGAGTAATGTTACTGTTAAGACATTTACAGTAACTTGCTGGCATCTTGTTGCCAGTGAGTTACTTTAAAATTTACAGCAACCTTTTTACAGTGTTCCAAAAACTTGGATTTTTAAGTATATTTGAAAAGTGGCATGGTGGCGCAGCAGGTACTGCACATGCCTCACAGCAACAAGGTTGCCAGTTCAATCACTGGGTCGGTCAGGGCCTTTCTGTGTGGAATATGCATTTACTTCCTGTGCATGCGTTGTTCCCTCTGGTCACACCGGGTTCCTCCCACAGACTAAAAACAAGCTCATTAGGTTGATTGGTGACTCCAAATCGCCCTTATGTATGAGTGTGAGTGTGAATTGTTGTCCATCTCTATATGTGGCCTTACGATTGGCTGACAACAGTTCAGGGTGTGCCCTGCATCTCGCCCAATGACAGCTGGGATAGGCTCCAGCTAACTTCCTAATTTCCTGAGGGAATCTTCCCAATGGACTAATAAAGTTCTATCTAATCTGACCCTGCAACCCTGAAAGGGAATAGCAGTGTAGAAAATAATGAATGGATAAAAGTTTATTTGTCGTGCTCAAGGGCTAACGGCAGCCTCTCAGCGTCATCGTTAGCAGGGTTTTTTCCCCACAGCACTTACAGACAAGATGTTTTGTTGGCTTTCCTCTTGAATCAGACTGTGTTTAAAGACAATCATGTTTTAAAAACACAGAGTAATACTCTCACTGGCTCAGTGCTAGGCTAACAAGCCCCTCTGTGATTTTTAGTGTTACTGCGGGTTGGAAGTCATGTCATACTTTGTGAATGGGAGTAAGCGTTGTCCACATTTATCCAAAATCTATCATGCACCTGCTGCTCAACCAATGGTGACCACCTGGTCATCATCATCCATCCTTCTGGCCCTTCCCCTGTGGAACATCGTTTCTATATTTAGACAAGGATTCAGCATACAGTGGGCAAGTAATCACCCCCATCCTGGGTGAGTGATGAACTGCTCCCAGCCTCCCTCCCAGGCTCTACAGGGGGCAGAGGAGACTCTGCTAAGCAACACTGTGGTCTGCATCAGCTGGCATGCCAGGGAGACACAGAGCATCACTTTAGTGTCTGGAATTAGATGAATAGCAAACAAATACACAAACATTCACGCAGCAGTAGAGACAGATTTATGAGTCTGTGTTTTCAACATACATGAAGGCGTCAAAATACACACAATTAAATACATGCTAAATCATTATCACACAGGTTTTTCCCTTTAAATCCTCTGTAATGGGCCACATGCACAGGCCTGAATAACATTTCAAGATTTCAAGATTTCTTTATTGTCATTCAACTACCAACAGTTCACAGTAGAACGAAATTATGTTGCATCTGGCTCGAGCAGCTTAGAACAGAATAAAATAATATTTACATAATACAAAGAATTTTTATGTACAATGAGGTAGTTTGAGATGTTCAAGTCGTAGAATTGAGCTTTAGTGCAGTATAGCAGTATGTAATTTAGTGCAAATAGAGAACAAAGTCAGTGCAGATGCAAACTAGCTTGAAACATTATAGACATATATGCACACATACAAATAACTTGTCTAACATTATAAAGATCAGAGCATTGGACATGATGAAAGGACAGTATTTCATTTTCGTAACTTTCAGTACCAAAAACAAACTTTGTTTATTGAAAGAATTAGGTACACAAAAGGTATAAATCCCAGTCTAGAGTAGAAAATGAAAAGATGGAGTTGTTTGAAATGACAGGACATGTAGAAGACAGCAACTGTACAACCCACTACCCCTTTGAGATGGCTCAATATGTCAGTCTCACTAAACTTGGTCTCCAAGGTAACAGTCTCCTCCTCTTTCTCTTCGTCTCCAGTCTATTTTAATTAAAGTGTGAGATGCCAAAGGCCAGCCAGCCAGTCTACTCTCTGACTCTATCCTCTCATGTTTACTGTGACTCATACTGACTGTCCTGCCATGCATAAGGACATGCATCACCTTTCATTTTTCACCCCTCTTTATTCTCTATTCTTTAGGGATAGTTTGGGATTTTTGAAGTGGTGTTGCATGAGGTACATGCATGCATTACATGCATTAGCCACAGTGATTTCAACTCTGCATCTCTACAGAAAGAGCCAGCATAGAAGGTAGAGCTACACTGTTTATTGCTGCATATGGGGCCACCTGCTCTGCATAATTTACAGAATTTCAGCTGAAACAAGCCACAAAAACAGCAAAAAAATACTTTCTCAATTATCAATAATTATTAAGCTCCAAATGCATCAGCATCGAGCATCAAACTGAACAAAAATGCTACACCTTTTGACTGTCAATATCAATACAATGATGACATCTGTGTTGCAATCAACAGTTTTTCTGACTAAAAAAAATTGACATATCAAGGGATTATTTGTTCATCAACACGGCGGATGCATGCACAACCTGACTGCAGAAAGAGCCAGCCCTTTAAAACGTTAGAGTGGTTGTCATGGCAACAGCAGTGTGGACACTAGCTAGCGATGTTGTCAGCGTACTACAACATTTTATCACCCAGTGATAAAATAAGTTATGCTGCTACACTGACATTGGTGAATGGGATACGCCTTAATGACCCATATGCAATAGATGCAGGTGAGCGGGTTAATGACCAGAAAAAATGGCCTGGACTTCAGTGGCTGGACAACCATTCTTACCTGATCAAGACACCGAGTCTCTATTTCTGGGGGAGCCTGAAATCTTACAAGGCACTTGATGCCTACAGCTACGTAGCAGACAATCATGTTCAGGACGTACTATCACACAATTACATCATTGAAAACTTTGTGGCTCTGAGGTACTGCCTGGTCAAAGACAAGGGAAGAGGACAGAGATGTACAAAGTCTGGGTCATTGTGAACAAGAGAAACAACTGCATCCTGACCACGAACTGCACTCACGTGGCTTGATATGTAATTTAGGATAATATTACATTACAAATTAATATTAGCTTGTTTCCATCGCTATGACTTTATGTTCAGTCACTGTCATTATTGTAAACAATTATACAGGGGTGCATGTGGGCATATCTAGTTGTATCACCATTCAAACCAATGTCTATATTCCTAGACAATTAGTTACAAATGTTCTTTTTTCTCTCAGCTTGTGGTCATGCTGACGGCATGCTGCAGCACTGATGAGTGTTTTTTTTTTTTTTTATCAAAACGTTTTGTACAACCAACAGCACAACAAGACATGATCGCGGCTCTTCCTGCTTTCTTTCTGCAGTTGAAATGCGCAGTAGAGCATGGAGTAGCGTAATGTGACGTAGACCGATAATCCCTCTATAGTTTCAATATGTTTGAAAAACATAGCTCAGTTAAGTGATGGTACTGGAATTTACATATATTGTAATTTTGATGTGCTTAAATGTAACATCGAGGTCCATTTTAAGAGAAATCCAACCAATTTTAATATTTAATGAATAATATAGTTATTAGTTCAATGTAAAGAAGAAAGAATAGGAAGATGTTGTCATATAAAAGAGGCTATTTTCGTATATAGCATGCCTTAAGACTTTGGCTTGATGTTTGGTGTGCCTTGGGCAAATAAGTTTGAGAACCATCCCTCCATCAATCCATTATCTATACTGCTTATCCCCTTTGGGGTCGCGGGGGCAGGAGCCTATCCCAGCTGACATTGGGTGAGAGGCGGGGTACACCCTGAACCAGTCGCCAGTTGATCACAGGGCAACATAGAGAGACAGACAACCATTCACTCTCACAATCATATCAAAGGGCAATTTGGAGTCACCAATCAACCTAATGAGCATGTTTTTGGTCTGTGGGAGGAAGCCAGTGTGCCTGGAGAGAACCCACGTATGCACAGGGAGAACATGCACACTTCACTTCTTGTTGCGCCACCGTGCTGCCCAGTGTAAGAACCACTGAATAAAAGTATGAAACACTGCTGGCGTCTCACTTCTTTAAGCAGCAATCATTCAACACTCCTTAAATATCATTTGAGTAATCAAATTAAATCCAGCTCTATAAATAAAAAAGCTGTAATGAAACCAAGAGCTCAAGAGCCGGTTGATTATGATAAACTTCATGTTTATAAAAAAAGGAACTGTATTTCGCTTTCTAACAACAGTGTCCCTTCCCCCACATCCCTGAAGGAAAGATCACAGGAATTAGATATCAGGCTGCTCATGTGTCACATCACATTCTTCATGCAGGCGAACTCCAGCTAATTAAATGTGCAGAGAGAACAAAACTGAAACATTTGACCTCCCCCAGCTTAAAAATAAGTCCCACAATCCTCTGGGTTGCCAGGACTGTGCTGTGGGATGTCCTGATTTCCAGCACATAGCTGTATGCGAGCATATGATAATTACTGCAGCGCAGAGGCTAATTGGGCCAATGCATATTAATTCATTAAAATGTCTCCCTGCTGGTATCTACATCAAATCTGGGCCTCATCTGTTGATTGAGTGTCCTCACAGGTTCCTGAGAGAAATACAGAGGAATTATTTTCAGGTAATATCCAGAGATATCAAGATGTCTGTCAAAGCCAAGAGAAGACTATCAAGACTGATTTTCAGAACAGCTTCTGCGTGCTTTAAATAGAAATGATCTGAGCACGACCCAGTATCAAAGGATAACATCACAACTTTATAATACCTGCTATTTTTGTCATTTCTTATGATAAGGCTGATTTTAGAATTGATTTTTTTTTAGCTTTGCTATTGTTGTTTGTATTGATATGTACGTGCTTGTAATGTGGTGACACAGCTAAATGTCTTAAGTGTCCAAAGGGGCCATCTCTGGGGCCAGGACCGAGAATGGCTGCTGTAGCAAACTGCTTAGTATTGACTTCTTGAAAAGGCCAATAACCTCTGGCTTTTGTCTGATCACTATCAAGTGTGAGTGGGTGGTTGGGAGGGGGGGTTATTGTTGAACTGCTATGCTTATCTTAGCGTTAGAGTACAGCCTGACTCAAAGGCCAGTGAGCACCAAGTGCTTTTTCTTTTCTTCTCATCATTACTTTTCTCTAAAGCTGCATTTCTACCCAAGCAGTTCAGTTCAGGATGTCCCAGATGGCACACAGTTACAGGTGTTTCCACTGTCAAATGAGGAGAAACCAAACAATCAACCCGTGCTGTCCCTCTTTTTGGCACTCCTCTGAAGAGGTTATGTGCCAAATCGACCACAAAGGGCGGAGCTAAAAGCGCTGCAGTTTGTTGATTGGTCACCGAAATCAATTCCCATTAGAAAGCAGTTAAAACGAAAATACATGCTCTGTCACATTCAAATAAGCCGTGGATTTAGAGCGATTTGTTCACTGCTGTTGCTGTTAAGAATATCTGCATGAAACAATGCTCCATGGAGCACCAACAAGCTGGAAGTCCTCCATTGTTGCTCTTTGTTTGCAATCACGCTCTACTTCAGACCACTTCACTGTGTCTTGCTGCTGTGATGTAACACATTTACCAAGCTTGCACAACCCCCTCCTCCACCTTCTCACATCCCCGACCTCAAGTGAAGTTGTACCTGGCAGAGGGAACTCCAACAAGACCACCATTTACTGCTCCAAACCGTTCAAAACTGTACTAAAACTGTACTGAACCAAACTAGATGACCCTGTGAAAACTTCTCCATTTGTGGTACCTGCTCAACTCATAGTTTGGATATGACCCTCTTTGTTTTCCATAACAGTACTTTTTCAGCTCCTCTTTAAAGTAGCAGGGTTGTTAATGTAGAGTGACCATATTCTGAAAACCCAAAAAGAGGCCCCTCAGCAGCATGTGTTTTGTCATGACGCATGCGGCATGCATGCTCAACATCTTGACAAGTAGGTACATTGGAATAATGCCAGTGGTCCAGTGCAGCTCTTTATTATAAATATTTACCCTTTTACTACTATGAATATAAATGGATGCCTGGCCTTTTTTGCCCTTTCTGTAAGCAAATGTTTCAGAAAATGCCTTTGAGTAAATTACTTGGACTTTTGTAGGGTGAAAATAAAACATTCTAGTAAGCATTTGTCATTATTAAGTTGTAAATGCTTAAAAAAGTGTGTAATACTAGAAAAGACAAAGAGATTAGAATTGTCAAAAGGTTTCTCTTTAAAAATAATTCTAAATGAACATGCAAAACACTTTTGAGAAAACAAAACAGGAACTCAACTTATTTTATGTTAATTATTATAATCATCAATTATTATTTATATTATGATATTATTTAACTATTTATGAAATCCATAAAACACAAACTATGATGAGAAAGACAATGACAAAAAAGATGTACGAGTAGAAAATATGGCAAGACTTGGCAAAAATATGGCAAAAGAACGGCAAGAAAACACTAAAGAATTATACTAACGTCATTATTTACGTTATTTTTACATTATTTACACAGAAAATACTGATGAACCACCGATACATGACTCACATGTTAGTCTCTGATTCCTCTCTCTGCCCTCCGGCTCAGTCAGCTCACTTCCTGTACCTCCCCCTCAGGCAATCCAGCCTTTACCGTAATGTACCGTATAATCACTGGATGAGCTTTCAGAATCCGTTGGAATCATCTGGATAGCGTGGATACTGGAGAAGTTACGGTAGCTTGACTCATGCATGTCTTTCTCTGTCACTGGTGACAGCTTCGTCTGTAGAACAAGCTAAACAAAACCCAGACATTTTAGGAAATTTTATAAAATACCCCCCGGACATAATTTTATGACCAAAAAGGGGCACATGTATGGGCAAAAGAGGACTTATGGTCACCCTATTTAAAGTATAGCTTTGCGATACTTCCGTGGCATCCTCACAACAGCAGGTGGGAAACAGAGGCAATATGCTACCAGCCACCACGTGGCTTTTCGTCATTCTAAGGAGATGAATTCTGTTAGCCAAAGGCAGGCGCAGGCAGCAATCAATCAATCTTTATTTGTATAGTGCCAGTTCACAACAAGTGTTATCTCAAGGCACTTTACAATAGAGCAGACTGAAGCCATACTCTTCATTTTATAAATACACATACATGCATATAGATATAAAAACATATATGTGTATGTACACATACATACATTCAAAGATTTATCCATCCTGGCAGAGACAAAGGGACTGAAAAGAAGAATTTATGATAGAGACAAACCCATGGATGCCCAGATCATAAATCTGTCCTGATCACATTTGTCTCTGCTGAATATTGATACAATCAAACAATCTTATCTTATATAGCACCATATTTGTCTCTGTTTAATACAAATTTATTACACTAAGCCCTTTGAGATGTTTGCAAAACAGAAAACTATCTGAAGCAGAGAAAAGCTGAAAGTCATGCAGCATTACTGAGCAGGCGACAGGAGGCATTTTAATTGACTCGTGGTGATACACTGACCGATCAAAGGTCTCCATGTCATGTTTAGTACCGCTCAGCTTACTTGGATCCCTGTTGTAGGTGATATGTGCCAGGCAGTGTAGGTACAGTCCCTCATGGAAAATCAAAACAACCAAGTAGAGCTGATACCAGATAGTAGAAAAGCCCCAAATATGGTAAAGAGAGCTTAGCCAGCTTTACATTTTTAAATTTTCTTTATTCTTGCTTTCTTTGAAATATTTCTTTGTTCCAACCCTGAATTCTGGTCATGAGCTTTGGGTAATGACCAAAAGAATCAGATCGCAGATACAAGTGCTCAAAATTAGATTTCTGAAGAGAAATGCCAACCATTATGCTGTATCTGTATCTGGGATGCTATACCTCCCAGACTCTTCTCTTCTTTAACTAAGGATGGGTTTCTATCTTATATTTGTATATAGTTATTTTTTCAATTGCACTGTCCTTTAGGATTTTATCTTGTATCTATTTTGTACCCATACTTCATAGAACTATTTTATACTTTACTTTGTGTTTGTTTTTACGTAACTACCTACACTGAAAAAAAGGAGAAGCTCTCCAGTCTCGTGGTACATTTTTGTGTGATGACAATAAAGGGCATTCTGATTCTGATTGAACCGTAAACAATTGAATAAAGGTTGAACCATATTTGCAAATGTATTCTGTCTTTAGTTTTACACAACATCCCAACTTCATGGGGCTTGTATTGGTGCCATGGTCCTCGAGCAGCCCCACTTTCAAAAATCTGCACTATCCCTTTAATGCAGTCATTGTTTCTCCAGTGCTTTGCATCTCAGCATCTCTCTATGTATCTCCTGTCCAGCAGGTGCGACTTATCAGGCTGATGCATCAGCTCCACCACCTACCATGAGTGACGTCAGTTTCCCCTCAGTGCCAATTCCAGCCCACTAACCACACCAACAGACACATACCCCAAAAAAATCCACTCCAGCACCATCATAACAGTGATCTTGAGCTGTATATTTTTCTTATTAAGTATTTTAAAACATGTTTAGTGAACCACATCAGTTAAAGCATGAGCTACAGGGCAAAATAAGCTTTTGCAAAGCAGCGATGAACACAGTGTAGACGAAGTGTGACCTTAAGCCATGGTTTGAATGTGTGTTTGTGTGTGCTCTGCTTACCAGAGGCATATTCAGAGCAGACATTACAATGAGGGAGAGGAAAAAAATATATAATTGAATTTATTCCCCTATGATCTGCACCAACTATGAAATATGAACAGCAAGAGTCACAATAAGCCTTGTCAATTTTTCCTCTTTAAAGTCTGTTATTCATGGGATGCATACATAATTGAAGCCGTGGGCAAAGGGCTATTTACTAGACAAAAAAATCCAATTATGGCTAATCAGTGGTTTCATTTGAAAGGGACTTGAAATGACACTGGGAAAATGTGGATGAATAGTAAAGGGCAAAGTGAGAGATGAGGGAGAGACCTGTGAAAGAGCCATGGCAGAGGGGAAAGGAAGATGTCTAATTGAGTCATTTCTGAAGGTGGGAGAGCAGCAGGATAATGGGGTAAAGAGACAATCCAAGTATGGACAGGAGGGAGAGGCAGGAGCCCCCGGGTGCCTTAGCAGGGCAGGAGTGATAGAGCAGTTAATAAGATCAACAAACAAAAGCCGCACGGCCCTTTTTATACTCGGCGGAAGAAAAGAAGAAGAGACAGGAAACAAAACACCTTTAAACCATCAGACACACATTGGTTTTTTCATATAGGCCTACTTATTGGCCACTTTATTAGGTATACCTTTCTTGTCCTAGGTTGGCCACTCTGCGTTGAGAACTGCCTTCATTTTTCTTAAAGGGTTAGTTCAGTTTTTTTGAAGTGGGGTTGTATGAGCTCCATATGACGCGACATTAGTCGTCAGTTCCAGATAAACTTTATATTTCCGAAAAGTTAATGCACTTAAAAACATTTATAGGTAGCATACTTTTAAACTGTGGTATTATTTTTTGATGGGAGTTCTTGTAGGTGGAAAAAATACCCTTTGTATTTGGTACATTACTTCCCTGTTTGCGGCTGGTTCTGTGTAACAGACTCTTACAGACTGTGGCTTACTGAGGGAGAGGAGAGAACGTTCTACTGCATCTAATTTACTTAGTGGCCATATGGAGCTCATACAACCCCACTTCAAAATAACTGAACTGTCCCTTTAAGATAGTTCAACAAGGTGAAGGAAACATTCATCAGAGATTACGACCCATACTGACATGATAGCTTCATGCTGCTGCCTCAGATTTGATGGCTGCACACCCATGAGACCACTGGAGTAAAGTGAACTCATTGCCATGTTCAAGAAACAAATTTGAGATGTGCATTATCCTTCTAGAAGTAGCCATCAGCAGCTGAGTACACTGTGTTCATAAAAGAATGGACATGGTCAGCAACAATACTCAGGCATTCATGCGATGATCAGCTGGGACTGGGGCGCATGGACACAAGGGGCAGTGATAGCGCTTAAGCCCGTTGCACCCCCAGCCGACACACACATCGTCCCTGTCTGAATCACAATTCAGCATACAGACCAGTGTGAATTTTGACAGCACTTTTTAATTTAGTTTTAGTTATAGCCTTTTTCCTAAAATGTATTTTAGTTTTAGTCATAATTTAGTCTCTAAATTGTTTTAAGTTTAGTCTACTTTTAGTTGAAGAAATTTCACAACATTTTAGTCGACAAAATCTACTGTTAATTTAGTAGACTTAAATATGAAGTATACAGGGTAAAGCATTTTTTATGTTTAAGTAGCTGTGATTGGATATATTCCTAACTTGTCCCTACTTTCTGCATGATAAAATGAGGTCTGATTGGATTAAATCTCTGTCAAACATTTTATCTAGCTTTTATTTGTTGACAAAAATGTCAGTTGATTTAGTTTTTGTCCATGTGCCCTTGTTTTTATTCATAACTGTCTGGTTTTCATCAGGGGAAAAAAGGTCGTTGACGAAAACAATGACAGAAATAATTAGTTAACAAAATCAACACTGATGCGGACTACAAAACACAATCTCGCATTCGGCACAAGAGAGACATAAATAAAAACATTTCCATTTCTGTCATATTTTGGGTCATTTTGATTGAACAGTCCTCAGACCCTATCCAAATGTAGAATTATTACTCGTAGGAGCGGTTAAAGTGTCTCACCTGTGCACATGTATGCAAAGAATACATCCCTGAACTTTTCTTGATGATTCACTCAAAAGAATTGATTTATTTGGTTAAATATGAGTGTTTACAGCTGTCATACTCATAGTTATTTATGGTTTATGATCTCTGTGTTTTGTACGCATCCACAAGAATTCTCATCCACATTCAGATCAGCTGATGTGATAACTAAATACTAAGTGACACAAATCTCAAAAAACAGGGTTGTGATAGGCCTATTTGTGTAAATCAAACATATTAAGCTTAAGAATATTTAACAGATAATCAAAATGATGAAATGTAATTTGTGGATATACACTGAAATTTATGGGAGAAAAGCACACGTCAGATTTCAAATATGAAAAGAGGTCTGTTTTCGTCACAAACTCAAACTCATCTTTCAGGTGTCTGGAGTGAAACTGGGCAAAAATGCAAAACAGACTGTTAAAAAAGGGAAAAAAACAAAAAATAACCAAGATGCCTTTAGGACTGATCATTAGAGGACTTCTGTGTGAGTCAATGACATGTGCTTTTTTTTTTTTCTTAATTTTTTTTTCACTCGTATATTTTAGACCTGGTCCAGTCACGGGATTAAAAACAAAAACATCATCTGAAAGAAATGGTCAGAGAATCACTGATGTGCTGCCACTGTGAGGAGCGGTCTTGCCCGTGGGTGTGTTTGTAGATAATCATCATTCACTGGTGGAGCAGATGCATGAACTGTGAGCCCATGCACACGAACCTGAAGGCAACAAACTGTGAGCAAAAAAATGACTTTAGGGGGAAATCGTGCTACAGTACAGAAAGGCTAATCTTGCACAGAAGCTGGATCTGCCTGATTCAGCGTCTGTAATCAGAGAGATTCATCTTGCCAAGCTTCAATCTACAACAATTGTGAAAAAAGTGGTCTGGCCCAATCAGAGTCCTTTAGAGCAGGAAGAGGTGGGAGCTATGGGCCAGATGACAGCAGGAAGCTACTGCTCATAGCACAGAAATTAGCATAGATGCTAACAGCTTCAGTAGCAATTTTATTACTGAAAAACAAGTACCAACACTACAAAAGGACAAACAATAAGAATTTATGATAGAGACAAACACACGGACACCCAGATCATAAATCTGTCCTCATCACATTTGCCTCTGCCGAATACAGATTTAATTAATCAATCTTGATCTGTATCGCACCATATTTGTTGTTGTTGAATATAAAATGTATTAAAGGTTAGCCCCTTGAGATGTGGGATCTAATTTTCAAGAGGGTCCTCATGTCTGTTTGGTTGCAAAGATAGTTACTATGGATGTATAATCAATAACAACCATGGATAGAGACATCAATCTTATATCTAATATTAACATTAACATCTATAATTATCATAAACTGGAGAGGACTGATGTTCATTAATATAGCAGCATCTAGATAAACTGCCATTAAAATGCATCTAACTGGTCTGAAATTATGAATTTATGTTCAATGATGTCATTTCTATTGATGGTTGAAGCAGGGTGAAGCACTTGGAGTCAAGCAGGTCCACAACAGCAGGTCATCCATGATTGTTTGTACCCAGTGTTTAATTTTGTTGATCTCTCTGAAGTTAATATCAGGAACTGTCATAATAATGAAATGGGGCTAATGGAAGCTTTGTGGGTCCACAGAGACGAGTACAGGAGCACAGAAAAGGAGGCAAAGAGATATAGATTTAGATCTCATAAGCACCTTTTGGATGTGGTGGAATGGGAGATGTGGGCTTTGTTGAATCTATCACATTAAGTATTAACATAGTTCTGAAGGCAAAGGGAGGTCCAATCTGGTACCATAAAGGTGTACCTAATAAAGAACTGAGTGTGTGATGTGGTCTGTTTACAGTGTATCCTATTGGACAGGCTTGAGAAGATAAATACTACTTTTGATCACTCTTCTTACATCACTAATTACTTTGCAATGGAAAAAGAAGGAAGTTTAAATTTAGTAAGTGGAGTGACCAGCTGACTTCCTCTCCTCTCATCTTTGTCTTCTAAAACACCACTGATAACAGCTGTGTGCGACAGTCAAGAGGGAAACATGCTGGAAGGAGACGAGGTGAGCATAACAAAAGAGAAAGATGCATCCTGTTATGTTTAGTTTTTGTGAGATGCTAAACTAAGTTGGTAAAGTACTGTAAAATTTACATAACCTTTATATGGCGTGGGTCACAGAAACAGATGGGTGTCAACTGTTCCAGCATGCCCATGGTCATTGACATTAAGCCTGAATCATCATCAGTGATCATCCTAAACTTCTATATGTAGTGTGACAGTCAACTGTTCAGGCCTGGACAGTTTAATAAGCAGCCCTCGTAGCAGATTTGCAGCATGACTCACAAGCAGCCTCATTAGATCCATGACACAGTGTGCAAAATATACTTACAATGACAGTTATCATATCATCCCCATAAACTCTCAACACTGTGAAAAAGAAGAAACAATTTCCAAGAGATTTCTGAAAACCTGCTGTCATCATCTAAGTGAAAAAAAAAAAAAAAAAAGATTATTTCTGTTATAAAGCTGCAGAGGACTTTTAATACAATGATGACTAGGTCACCAGTTTTCTTTAAAGAATCCTGAACCCTGCAGAGGACTGACGTTTGCCAGAATATTTTTCATGCTTTCATAAAACCTCTTGGTGTCGCAAGAACAATCCTCCCGTGTCACAGCTCAGTTCTCTCTCTGTTCAGAAACCTCAGGACAGACAATAATGCAATTCATTGTTGTACATGCTGTGAAACTCTCAGTGTAATTAAAGAATTGTGGGAGAAAACAAGCCAAAAAAACAGTGCAGAGTCATCCCACGCTAAAAACAGTTTGTATACTGTATATCAACCTTCTTTTCAACTACCAAGCGGCTTTGATTAGGCACTATTTTAAGACACGACACAGCCTACGTGTCCTTCCGCCAGCAGTGTAAGGATCAAACTACAGTCTAACTTGAATTTTTCCAAATTCACAAATAATACTTCATCCCAATGAAAATTAGCCAAATATATGAATGTTTAAGGATCATCCCGCTGACAAAGTGCATTATTTTGACAAATTATTATTTTTTAGCTGAGTTTACCCACAACAGTGAACACACAGTGTGCTTTCATGAAGTACACTTATCATTAAAACCATGGCTTCTGTCTTCATAAAATAAACAATAAGTGTGAGCTGAATACTGACTCTGAAGATGAACTTTCATTCAGCTCCTCTGTTTTGTCCTGGAGTTTGTAAAACAGTGAATCTGGTCATACGACTATAAATGTCCATTAAATCAACAAGGCTCTACGTGATGAGAGCTTCTCACTGCAGACGAGCGTATAAAAGCTGATAGTCTCTAATCCTGAACATTCTTAGATGATTTTTCTTAATCACACTCTTATTTCATCCAGGTTGATGACGTGAACTCACGATTTATTCACCTGAATCAACAGGTACCGTGTGTTTCTCTGGTCCTCCAGTTCTCAGAGCAGATTCCTCCATGATCAGACCTGTTGACTCTCCAGCTACAGAAGTTTCTCCTGTGAGCTACAGTTCATACAAGTACGGCCGTCATATTCACTGCACATAGGATAAATGTCAATTTATCCTGTTTAGTGGTGGTTGCTTCTTCTTGTGAAGCAACTAGTGGGCCCTGCTGGTTGAAGGACATGCAGGCTGTGCTGTGTCTCAGAATAGTGTCAAATCAAAGTGGCTTGGTAGAGAAAAATTAAGCAGATGTCAACAAACGGTTTGAAGCATGTGATGACCCCACGTTGTTTTTGTGGCTTGTTTTCTCCCACAATTCTTTTAATTAAGAGAAATCTTTGGCACCATGTACAGCAATGTGCAGCATTAGCGTCTGTCCAGAGATTTTTTTTCATGTACCTCACACAACACCTCTTCAAAAAACCCAAACTATACCTGTAAATCATTATGTACCTAAACTATATTATAACAGATATGCCAGCTAGGGGCTGTAATTGTTGACATTTACATTCCTACAGTTGTGGCAAAGCATACCTATCTATCAATCCATCTCTCTCTCTCATCTATCTCTCTCTCTATCTATCTATCTATCTGTTTGTCTGTCTGTCTGTATGTATGTATGTATATATAGATAGATAGATGGATAGATAGATAGATAGATAGATAGATAGATAGATAGATAGATAGATAGAGTTATTGTCTTGCCCAAGGACACGTTGACACGTCACTTCATTAGTAGCCAATAGAGCCCCAGAAGCCTGACCCAACCTGTGGTTAGGCAAAAGCTGACTCTACCACTAATCCAATGCTGTCTCACCAATAAAAACCATGCCTTTGTGTGTGTCTGTCAACCAGTGCTACTGTCAAGGCAAGCCACAGGGTATGCTGTTGTTTCTGAGATAACAAGGCTGAAGGTTTGCTGTCATGCAGTAGAGTAAGTCAGTCTCTATGAAGAGCCAGTGAAGGCTTACTCAGACTCTGTGTTTGACTTCAATACTGTAGTGCAAACACTGGCTCAGACTGATCCATATGTCAGCTAAAGATATGACTGGATCTCTGTGCCGGCTGTATTTTGTGATTGGGGTAGGAGCCAGCATCCGAGTGACAGCCATATTCCTTTTTGACAGAAAAAAGGATATTTGGTCTACATTGCTTGGTCCAAGATGCAAACAGCTCAGTCGTATATCAGAATCTTAGCTCAAACATCATGAATAGTGTCTATTGGGGAATTAAATACTTTGTATACAATGAATCTGATACCGCAAAATATTCTTAACACTGCTGACACTTGGACCACAAAGTTTGTCCAGGACATCAAACATCATTACACCAGACTTGTAAGTTTAGTGTGGTGACAGTGAAACAGAAACCAAGATGATGTGACTGATTGGGGTTGACGGGTGATAATGTAGTAACTCTAAAGGAGATAAAAGGTCCTCCAGTTCCCTTAGCAGTTTGCTCCATTTTTCATTCAGACCTGCTGATTGTCTATCTACGGAAGTTTCTCCGTAGATAGACAGTACTGTGTACTCCAGTTTATACAAGTATTCCAAAGTGTCCAAAGTAAATGGCCATAATAGCCATTGGAGAAATGACGCATTGCTGAAGTTTGGTAGTGGTTGTTTCCTTTTGAGGAGCCTGCAGGCTGTTGCTGGACATGCTGGCTGTGCTGTGTACTGAAGTAGTGTCAAAACAAAGCAGTTTGCTAGTGGAAAAGTAAGTTTTTGTAAATATGCTCAATATAGGGTGCAATCACTTTATGTAGTTTGTGTGGCTTGTCTTCAGCCAAAACTCATTAAACTATTTGGACTGAATGTGACCCATCTGTTTAATGCTGTATTTGAATCGTAGAAATAATTGCTCCAGTCCAAACTTTAGCCCAGTAGGTGGCAGTGATGAGCCTTAGATAGTTGCCACCCACCAGAAGAATCCGCTGGGCTGGGTGTAGCAGACTAAAAAGTTACAGCCATTGGCGGTTATACTACATGCTACAGCCAAATACAGTATGTAGTAAGGGATTTAAGTAACACTGAATGTGACTTGGTTGTTGGAGCCAGATGGGCTGGTCCAAGTATTTCAGAAACTGCTGATCTAGGATTTTCAAGCACAATGACCTTGAGGGTTTACAGATAAGAGAAAGCTGTTTTATTCATGCAGTTATCTGGGTGAATATGCCTTGCTGTTGCCAGAGGTCTGAGGGGAATGGACAGAGTGACAGCAACTACAATAACCACTCATAACTGTCATGGTGAGGTCGTGGTTTCTACTACAACAGTCAGAGGGTGGGGTCAGAATTTGCCATAAACAATACAGAAGCACAGATTCATCGTGCCTTGTGTCAATAATTCAGGCTGCTGGTGGTGTAATAATGTGTGTCATATTTCCTTGGCATTAGCTGAGTATGTATTTAACACCACAGCCTACTGGGTTGTTGTGCTGACCATGTACATTGATTGATGACTACAGTGTACTTATCTTTTGGTGGCTCCTTCCAGCACCATCACCTCATGTCACAAAGCTTAAATCATTTCAGGCTGGTTTCTTGAACATGACAGTGAATTCACTGCACTCCAGTGGCCTTCATAGTCACCAGATCTCAATTATGTAAGGTGTCATTGGGATGTGTTGGTATAGGAGATTTGCATCATGGATGTGAAGCTGACAATGTCACAACAACTGCTGGATGTTTTCATGGCAAATAAACCAAAATTTCCATTTCCAGCACTTTTTGAAATATATGCTGCAAAGAATCAAGTCAGTTCTGTAGCCAAACTATGACCTTGCACAAGATCTGCCTGATTCAATGTCTGCCATCTGCCCAAGCTCAAATCTACAACAACTGTGAGTGGCTCAAGGCAGCACGGTAGGAAAAGACATTTTTTTGGGAATCCCATGGGTCACGGGATTCCCATGGGATTCCGGAGGTTGGAGTCAACTTTACTAATCACGTGATTGGGACAGTACAGGATAAAAAGTTAACAGGAGCAGAGGGGAGCGGGAACCAACCAATAGGACATACAAAATAAAACAAAACGAAACAAAAAATCACAGGACAGGCGCCGCCATTCTTTTAATAAGGCTACACTGTAACGGAAGTCAAAAGAACTACACGGCTCAGAGGCCAACAGTGCTTCTGGCCACTGCTTTCCGTCTGCATTAAAAGAAGAACAGCAATGGAGGGGGCAAACACCAGCGGAGAAACTGATGTGGTAAATATTGATTTGCAATGCAAAGTAACGACCTATCTATTAAGCTCACAGAACTGTCTGTGTCACAAATATATTGAACTTCATGAGAGTCAAGTGTGACGGTTTTAACACACTGTATGCTGCTTGTAAAACGTGTTTAGTCAGGGCAGTGTTTCCTTGCAAATGTACAAATATTCAAATGTGATGAAGAGTGGGAAAGTTGACTGATATAGCACTTGTATTTTTATTTAATATTTTCATTATATGCACTTTTGTCTGTTTCCAAAACTCAGGTACAGCATGTGAATTGTGAAAGTAATGCCTTTATGCACTTTTGTTCATTGAGGACAGTTCTCTAGCTTGGTGCAGGTTTTTTTTGTTTAAGCAATTTAAAACATAAAAGTAATGTCAATATTTAAGGTAAACATTTGTTAAATAAATTAGTAAAATGCAACTTTATATGTTATGTTTAGGTTTATTCATCTAAGGTAGGCATGATTTGTCCCGTGTACTGTTTTCTTGTTTTTTATTATTATCATTATATTTACCTCCGCCAAGGAGGTAATATTTTCGCCAGGGTCTGTCTGTTTGTTTGTTTGTTTTTTTGTCTGTTAGCAAGATTATGCAAAAACTATCGGATGGATTTACATGAAAATTTTTCCAAAGGTGTGGTTTGGTCCAATGAAGAAGCCATTGCATTTTGGTGCTGATCCAATCCAGACTGACATCACAAAATAACACTGAAGTTCATAATGGCAAATCCCATTCCTACGTCATTATGGGATTTGTAGTTTATTTGCAAACTGACATCAACGTTTTTCAAGCCTAAGTCAGTAAATTTCCCAGCTTCTTTTGCAATGCCAGCGGAGGAGTTCTGCTAACACAACGGTTTACAATAGCCTGGTAGATCAGCACATTTTTTCTAGTAACTAGACTCGGACATCACGTCATTCACACTCCCCTCTTCCCAGTTCCCATGTAAACAGAACGCAGTATTCTCCACATAGACAGACGTGAGTGGACACTTGGCTGCCCATGTGGAGCGGAAAAGCCACTGCCATAACTAAGCTGCTCTCGGAGTGCTTTTCTAGTTTTTTACTGTAACTCACCTCCAAAATAGCAAGAAACAGGGACTTAGCAGCTGGTCATCTGTAGAAAAACTATAAGGACCACAGGCCATTTACTATTTATGTTTTGTGCCCTTTAGTAAAGTTTTTTGTTTGGATTAAGGCAATTGCAAATGTGGCGATGCCTCCCTATAATACCACAGAGGAACTGTTCCTCTTGCCATATCTTTTGAAATAAAAGATAAGGTAAGAGGACACAAGAGAATAAAGTAATCTAAAAAGGATGTGGAGAAGATCAAATCAAATTCAATGTGTTGCCTTAATACAAAAATACAACATGACCCAATCAGGGTCCTTTCGAGCAGGAAGAGGAAGGAGCAAGGAGCAAGACATCAGCAGGAAGTGACTGCTCGTACAGAGATTAGCATAGATGCTAACAGCTTCAATGATAGTTTTCACAGCTCTTGACTACATTTCTTTATTAACTGAAAAACAAATAACAACACTAAGCATTTCTTAATAGAAAGGATATTTTTGTTCCACTTCTGACTTGTTTTGGTGAGAGTTTGTTCTACATTACGCTGCAGCAGTAGCGCCTTCCTACTACATTATCTGATTGGCCAGTAATGGCTGTGATTGATGGAACGATCATCCAATCACCTGCCAGATATGCTTTTGAAAGGTCCTCCATTGGGCTCTTTCCCAGATGTACTAGTGAACTATATCGAACGGTCAAAATTGAATTGAATTGAATTTTATTTTGAACATATATGCAAAGAAATGAAAATAGAGAAATACCATTCACATACAAAGAAAAAAGAAATAAAGTAATTATAGATGGTCGAAAAGGAGTAGGAAGAAGTAAATATTTTTTGAATTCCTATACCCCTTAATACTGTTTCTCATGGGTCATATAAAAATATATTCTGCTTCAACATCAATGCATATATGTTATACATGTGTACCCTACAAAACACATAATCCATATAAACATGTTTATACACATATACACTACAAATATATAAGATATAATTAAAATATATATGCATGTAAAATATAAGTATACAACAAATAACTGATCCTGCTATTTTTTATCTCTTTTAGCTATTTACTATAAATTATTTTTAGATCTTAATTTTTTTTAACTTATTTATCTCTATATTGTACTTTTGCACTGCACCACTAGTGAGAACTCCATCTCATTTTTATTGTGTATATGGATACACATTGAAAAATGACGATAAAAGAATCTTGAATCTTGAGGTATCAATATAGACATAATATACGTATACTACATAAACATCTCAAACTATCCATATAAATATGATATCTATATCTAATATCTATATATTATATAGCAACTACTAAGCAATTTCAAGATAGCTATTTTTTATTTATTGTCCCCATCACTCGTAGATAACACACTTCCTCTTCCATATACTTAAAAAATGATTTGGATCACCTATTATAACCAACTTGTAACTAAAGTCAAATTTGCATCTGTTTTTACAAATGAACCACCACACCACATTAGAAATGAAAAGTCCTTTCTGCTTTTTAATGGATTAATGAAACAAGCAGGACCACGTGAGCTAATTTGTCGGACAGATCTTAGATCATTTGAACTGTATGTTGTTCTTAACTACACCAAGGCCTCACATCATCGCATTCCTCGAGAGACACTCACATCCACTCACAGAGCTCCTTGGCATGATTGACTTCATAAATGTTGAATGTTGTAGAAGTGCAGACATCTCATTATGACAGAGCAGAGCAGACGTGAGAAGCGCTTGATAAAAAGAGGGAATTCATGCTCATGAATACAGATGGATGATGAGGGAGGTGGTGACACAGGAGCATGAAGGCGTAAAGGTGGTGAGCTCAGTTTCCAAATATGCTGTTTTTCTTTCTTTGGGTGATTTTGAAATTCAAGATCGAAATCCTAGATCTTGACTTGGACTGTAGGTTTATGCTCCCTCTCTTCATCTCCAGCTTCAGATGAGTCATGCCTGCTGCTGCACTCAGCTCATCAATATTACAAAACCCTCCTTTCTCATGCCAGCAGGTCCAGGCCACATTACTAATTTAACTTTTATTTTTCTGTTTTCTCCGCCTGCCTTACCTCTGCGTGCTGATAAAAAGAGAAAGAGTACAGAGATGGAGTGATCGTCCTGTAGCTGTAGGAGATCCTCGATTTTCTGTTGAGCCATTGATTTAATGTAGGCTGCCAATCTCACCCTATAGCTGCTCGATGTTACAACCGTAGGTGATGTTTAATGCAGGGAGCAGTAGAGAAAGACTGCAAAGATCTGAATCACTGAAGCTTCAAACATTTTCATCTGATCATGTTTATGAGCTTGCTGGCCTTCTATTACTAACAAGCAGCCACAGTTTTTTAGGACTGATCACTCAATCAACCGCAAAGGTCACCAGGCATCACCTTATTGGAATTCCAAGGTTTGACTGTACAGTGTTATTGGATATTGATCTTCCTCCGTGCGTCCTTGTATTGTCATTGCGTAAAGCACAGAAACAGGTGGGTTTTTGAAGGCCACTTCGTCAGAAGATGAAATCTATCCAGCATTATTAGCCTGTTGAGAGGTAGATATTGACCACTTTGGCTCATTTGTATTGATCATTTGAGCCGTTGGAATTTTTTTTTTAATTCTTTGTTTTTCTCTATCTTCATACTCATGTTGAAAAGCTATCTGGCGTGGTAGTGTGGGCTAAGCAGGTTGAATGGGAGAGTGGGGTAACATGAGCCAGCTTTTGTAAACATGGTCCTTTGGGTAAGGGTAGATGGGACAAAAGTGAAATTAAAACATTTGTCTTTCATCAATCAGCATCAGAAATAACATTATTTAACATAAATGATCATTCCTAAATCTATCAAATCTTGTAGATTAACTTAAAACTGCTGTTCATTTCATTATCATTATGCTGTTAATATTAGTGGTGGACAAAGTACTCAACTTCATTACTTGAGTGAAAGTATAGATACCCCTGGTCAAATATTACTCCAATACAAGTGAAAGTTGTTCAGTCAAATTTTTACTAAAGTTAAAGTTCTGGAGTACCTGCTTTTGAAAATACTTGAGTATGAAAAGTTTATTTTTGTTTTAATGTCAACGCGTTATTGTACTGTTGCCACAAAGAAGTGACAGGACCTGAAGACTGAAACAACCTACTATATGCATTGACCTGCTTATAGAAGCTGTTGAATAAAAAGCTTAAATATGCAATGAGGCCTGAAGAAATGCCTATTGAAACAGGATTGAATAGATGAAAGGACAACCATTGCCATTTTCATTTTTTCATTTAACACTCTTACCTTACCTCGAAGTGCTTTCTCAGGTTGGACGGCAACTTTTTTTAGGCGGTGATGAAGTTTGTGCGCGGCAAACAGAGCAAACATTTAAAAGGCAGGGTTGGTAATCACGGAAAACTAGCATGAATTTGAATGTATCATCTTCTTTTTTTTGCCCTGGCTTTGTCCAAATTCTATTTTGTTTCGGCCTTTTCTGTCTCCGTCTTTCTTTTCCTTCTCTGTTTCGCAGGAGGAGCGGTGACCAGTAATCGGGGTATAGGTAGTTTCTCTGCCATTCTCCAGCGTACTTGGATCCCTCAGAGCTCAGCTATGCGCATTGAATCAGGGTCAGTGCACACCAGCAAAATGTAAGCGCAGAAAGTGGACAGAACAGCAGCATGGAATTTGATTGGTTTAATAAATTTGGTCCAAATTGCTGTGTTGGTTGGTGTTTTCCCTGTTTTACTCCTGCTGTAGACAGCGGCTATTTTTCTCTCTCTTTTAAGAACACATCATGCATTGATTGCCATCGGGACATAACAATCATTCTAACCAGTACAACAAAAGGTGTATTTAAATCTGATTACCCTGCCTTTAAATGTGAATCATTCTTCATTTTGACACTCTCAAACATGGACTTCAGACATGGCCATGGGTGCTCTGGTGTGGAATCGTCATCTGTATCTGCCGTAGCAATCATTACTGCCAAGATGAACCGTTATCTGATCAACGTTAGCTCAACGTTTACCTGCCCGATCTGAGCGAGGCACAGGTACGGCATCATCACTTCAACAAATCACACGAAGATTGAATTTTAGAAGAGAAAAGAAATTTCATCCACTGACTTCAAAGCTAAACTTAAAAGTAACGAGTAACCAGACCCTTCATAGAAATGTAGAGGAGTTAAAAGTACAATATTTGTCTTTTAAATGTGATGGAGTTAAAGTCATAAGTTTAAAAGAAAATACTCAAGTTAAGTACAGATATTCAAAAAAATGTACTTTAGTACAGTACTCAAGTAAATCTACTTTGTTACTGTCCACCCCTGGTTAATATTAATATTTGAACAATCTCCCTCTCTTGATGGTTGTTATTGCCAATATCACTATAATCAATCTTTTCAACCATACAGAGAGGAGGACTCTCTTGAACACAAGATGCTGCATCCAAAGGGGTTATCCTTTATCAATTTCAATTCAACAGAGACAAACATGACAAAGATGAATTTGTGATCTGAGCAGCCTTGAAATGATCAGGTCAGGGAGCACATGCCGTCACCATTCTTCACTTCTGATGACTCTTCTGCACTACCAGGAACATTAACCCTACTTCATTCATAGCTGTTCACATGTGAAGTTTAAGGGTGCAAAGGTGCAAACCCTACTCCTCAAAGCTACCTTTTGTCCTTTGGCAAAAGGGAGGAATCAAATAATCCAGGGAAAACACCAAACAATGAAAAATAACTCATAATTCCTAACCTGACTTGCAAAAGTAAGACATGCAGTAGCTCACCTCACCAAGAAAGTAAACTGAGTACTCAAATGGATTACTTTGTTATGCTGCATTCCAGTTGTACTGGGAAGTTGGGATTTCTGAGTTCCGAGTGGGAAATTTCAACTGGAACACCCCTGAGGTCGAAATTTCCAACTGGGAAGTTGGTGGATCTTCACCACCCCTGACTTGACAATCGAAGATGGCTGCCCCAGTGTAAACAGTTATTAAGTGCCTGTATCATTCTGTTTATTAGCACTTCTGACTAGTGTTTGTCGCACTAAATCCGGTGTATACATAGTATTGTTTGATGTATATATATGGAAATGCTGCCATTGTGTTATTTACATTCTTCATGTGGTGTGTGAGAACTACGATGCAGGGCATGCTAACAATGGCTAACAATAGCCTGGTGGATCAGCAAGTTGTTTCGGACTTTGTAGTTGGAACGCTGATAACTCAGATATGACGTCATTCACTCCCCTCTTCCCAGTTCCAATGTAAATGAACGCAGCATTAGTCCTGACCCCAACACCGCTTATCTACCTCTGCAGATGTCTGCAACTTCAGCAGTGCAACAGTAACTTGATATTCTGTGCTGTTGACAGAAACAAAGGCTGTTCACACATTTCCTTATCATTTATCATGAAAGTACAACAAAAGAAGGTTTATATTGTCCTTATCATAGAAGGATTTTATTTCTCAGACAGAATGTAAAATACAAAATTTCATCCCAAAGGTTGAAATCTGCAAATGTGTTGTCATCTAATCCTGCCTGAAGATTAATGCATTGTCATCAGACTTCATCTTTGAACCAAAGATTGTTTTTCTGCTTCATTCGCTGAGTGGAAAACACTGGAGTATTTCACCTTGGTCTGGAGGACCTTGGACCATCTGCCAATTACTTGATTAGGTTATGAAGCACAGTGAGACTGGAGAGCACCCCTGTGCCTTCGATCTGTGAGAGAAAAACTCCTTAGGGGAGAAAAGGGGCGTGAAGAGTACAGAGTGGAGTTTAGGCGGAGTGCATATTAGCCTATTACTGTAAATTTAGAGTGTTGTAAAACTCAATGTTGTAACGACAAAACAGATTGTATACATTTTAAAATTAGAACAGACTAGCACTTTAGGGAAGGTTTAACTCAGCCTGTACTGTTATATTTCTTTTTAAATGCAACTTTAGCTTTCACTGGTTGTGGTACAACACTATTTTTCCTGCTTTTATGTCTGAAACAGTCTTTTTTTGTTATTTTACATCCAGCAATCATTAATCTTAATTTCAAGTGTTATCTCAAGACACTTTAAAATAGAATAGGCTGAAGCCATACTCTTCATTTTATAGATACACATATATATCTATCTATATACTGTGTATACAAATACTTCTGATCAAATCTTAAGACCAGTTGAAAAAATGCAAGAATTTGTATTTTGCACATTTTGTTGGATCTTAAGAAGGTTCTCAAGGAGGTCATGGCAGTGTGAAATAGCTGACAGAAAATTACATGAAATCCAAATTTTTGTGCAGGTTTGGCTTTTTAGGGCTATGGTCTTAAACTTATGATCAGCTGATGAACAGCCTATTTCTGTTTAACTGTTGTTTTGAAAAAATTGCTTGCTCATTTTTTTTGTCTCCTGTTCCCGTTTCTTCTTTTTGCATTTTGAAACTCTACTTAGAACCTTCTTAAGATCCAACAGTACATAACAGTGCATATATATATATATATATATATATATATATATATATATATATATATATATATATATATATATATATATATATACACATATATATATATATACATATATATATATATATATATGTGTGTGTGTGTGTGTGTGTATTTGTATATATGTAGAGAGAGAGAGATGTATACATCCAGGCAGAGACAAATTGTCTTAATATAAGAATTTATGATTCTTTTCTGTTGCTGGTTGATGCAGGATAAAGCACTTGGACTCAAGCAGATTCATTCCAACAGGTCATTCATGATTACATACTGGACGATGGATGGAAATTCAACCATGCAGTGCAGATGGATCAGCCCGATTGAAAGTCTGTAATCAGGCAGATCTATCTTGCCAAGCTCCAGTCTACAATGATTGTGAGTGACCAAAGTAGCACAGCCTACGAAGAGTCCTTTAGAACAGCAACACTCAAAACTTCCAACATATTTCAGCGAGAGCTTGTTTTACAAAGTGGTTCACATTCTGTAGTACAGTAGCACCCACTTACTACATTATCTGACTGGCCCATAATGAATGTGACTGACAGAACGATCGTCCAATCACCTGCCGGATATGCTTTAAAAGTTATCCTCATTCCCAAACACTTTTTTGGCTCTTACCCAAATGGACTAGTGAAATATATTGAATGGTCCATTGGTGTTTCAAGTTAATGGAAAATAGCATTGTGCTACATCCACTATGATTAAGTTAGTCTTGTGTGATATTGTACGTTCATTAATATGCACCATTCTGTCCAAATACATGGGAAGTTAATAAATAAATCCAAATAATTTATCAAAAGTATTGCACTGTTTTCCAGCTACCACAGCTGGTTCAAGCCAACAGAGTAATAGAGGATCTGTGGTAAAGTCTGTCATCTTTGGAAAGGGAGGATGAGGGTTTGATCCCAACTTGAGCACTCACATGTTGATGGGTTTTTGGCCAAGACCCCCAAACCCCTCTCACTGCTATGTGTGTTAACAAATATATGGAAGAAGAAGTATGTTATCTATAAGTGTGATGGGGGAAATAAATAAATCATAAAAACTATTATGTTGAAATTGATTAGTATTTGCTATATAGTGTATAGATATTAGATATAGATACCATATTTATATTAATATTTACGTAATATGTATATACATGTAAGTCTGTATGTGTTGTGTGCATAGGTACAAATTATATTTATATAGCTGTTTATGTAGTTTTTTAAAATTACATGTTTTATATTTTGTAGTGTATATGCACATAAAAAAATGTATATGGATTATATGTCTTGTAGTGTACATATGTAAAATATATTTACATAGATGTTAAAGGAGAAAATATATGACCCATGAGAAACAGTAATAAGGGGGAGTTCAAAAAGTTTTTACTTCTTCCTTTTCAATGGTGTATTATTACTTTATTTCTTTTGTCTTTGTATGTGAAAGGTATTTCTCTATTTTTTTTATTTCTTTGCATGCATGTTTGAAAAAAATTCAAAACTCATTCAATTCATTCATCATTCATATGAAGCAATCATGATCAGAAAACACTCATGGATGTTTTAGGCAGAAGCCTCTATTATGTGGAGATGGTGAAAAAGTGGGTGTCAATGGGTGAGTGGGACTGTGAGTAGTGGGATGACTCAAAGTGCTCAACATGCTCAAATCCATTTACCAAGGACCCTTTTTTAACTTTAAGGTTTGACATCTTTTATTTCTTCAGGTCAAGTGTCTGGAAGTGGCAGTCAGAGGTGCTGCTCTCTCATCTTGTATTGTGAAAACAAATTTGATATTCGTGTTGCGGCGGAGCTTATTAGGGCTGGTCATTTATCATCATCAGTTCAGTCACAGCTCCCTGCCCTCTCTCTCACATTCATTAAGTCCTCCTGTGTTGATCTCACAGGTGAGAACATCCTCTCCTCACAGCCAAAGTAGATTAAATGGATGTGTTACAGTCTGCAGTCAAAGCATTAGCGAGCACTCTTAAGTCCCTTAAAACCTCCATGTCTGGCTGGACGCAGCTGAATGAGTCTTGTATACTGAGTGTTAAAGGGTCGGCAGAGGATAACGTGCTTTTGGACTCACTGGACTCTTTCACATTTCTTAATGAGTTCATTTGTGATCATTTTTAATCAGAGACTGTTGTTTTACAGCAGTGATGTGTTCGAGTAAATCGTGAGTTCAATGCTTTGAATTTTCTTAATTATTAAAAGAAAAAAAGGGATGATTTTCTCCAGCTTTATGAAAAGACACTCCCTCTCCCTCTTTCAGAATTAGCTCTGCTACAATCCCTCTATCTGGATTCAGGTGATAGCTGATGATCAGCAGCTGGATTAACTGTCACACGGTGGAGAGGCATTGAGGGGAACCTGGTTTTCCTCTGACAGACCATGTTTATGTGGACCCACCTGACTCCAGCTGCTGAAATATCCAACAACAGCATCATCATCATTATTTAAGGAGGTCATTTTGCCTTCAGTCAGGCACAATAATACTTTCTGATGGACTAGTATGGTTGCAAATAAATTTTACAGGAATAAACCTGAAATTTACAAAAGAATGTTGGACCTTACAGGAGAGATTTTTAATATAACTGGGGAAATATATTTTAGCAAAACCTGAGAATGTCTCTGCTATTCCTCAATCACATGCACATAGCACACGGTTTACTGCAGGAATACTGAGCCCACACCCCCTTCATGCACTGTGCATTCCTCCATCAAAATTGATTGATCAGCAATAAAATAATGAAAACTTGATAAAGTTCTACTTACAAATAAATCTGTTGAAATGTAATTTTATTGTATAATTTATTTTGAATTACCCCCAATTTCTAATTAATTCCCATTTTATTTTATTTTATTTATTTAACCTTTATTTAACCAGATAAGTCCCATTGAGATCAGGATCTCATTCACAAGGGCGACCTGGCCAAGAGGTCAGCAGCACATGTCATAATAATTACAATTTTAAGAAAAGATTAAGGCATAAATTACAAAAAATATTATGGAAAAAAATCAACAACTTGACAGTGGAAGTGCGACAGTTTTAAGACAGCCATCAGACTGTACAACTCCTCACTGGGGGGGAAGAGGAATAACAGGAAGACAGAGGACAGGAAGGAGCAGTTGCCAGCCTGTAGCCATATTTTGATTTTTTATTATTATTTAAATTTATTTATATTTATATTTATTTATTACGTCCGCCAGGGAGGTTATGTTTTCACGGGGGTCTGTTTGTTTGTTTGTCTGTCTGTTTGTTTGTTTGTTAGCAAAATAACACAAAAACTACTGAATGGATTTACATGAAATTTTACCAGAGGTGTGGTTTGGTCCAAGGAAGAAGCAGTTACATTTTTGAGGTGATCTGCATATTTGTCTGGATGCAAAAAAAATTGCAAAAAATCCCAGAAGTAAACATTGGGCTATATTTCAAAAAACATATCTCTGACATCACTGGATGGATTGGCTTCAAAATGTACATGATAATATATATAATATAACTCTATCATCAAGGTAAATTTCATCTGGATCCGATCCAGATTGATGTCACGAAAAACACTGATGTTTATAATGGCAAATCCCATTCATTTCTCCTTGGCTGCTCTGAGGGTTGTGCCCCTTTACGTCATTATGGGAACTGTAGTTTATTTGCAAACTCACATCAACGTTTTTCAAGCCTATGTCACCACATTACCCAGCTTCCCTTGCAATGCCGGCGGAGGACTTCTCCACATGGACAGCAGTCATATCGGAGCACGTGGTGATCCAGAATTGTATCTTGGTGAAGGACTGCGCTCACCGAGTGCTTTTCTAGTATTTTTGTTCTTATCAGTCTTTTTTATATGCATATATCTTTTTATCTGTTAAACTAAACCGCTACTGGTATCCTAATTGCCTGAGTGAGTTTTCCAAATGGATTAATAAAATTCTGTGTAATCTAATCTAATCTAATTAAAATCACAGGCAAAATAAATTTCCATAATTCCAATGGAAAGTACAATGTGGAATATTCCCAAATTTTCCCAACGTAACTTCCCATGGATAGATCTTTTAAGTTTTCGGCACTTTGCAACCCTAACCACAAAGGTATATTCAAAATAACTAATGTTAAAAAAAAATCTAGTTTACATATGCAGACAGCCCCCGTAGTCTTATGCAGTGTGCTGAAACCCTGACAAAACACGAAGATAAACCGTAGCCAGTGAAGACAGTGAGGTTTTCCCTTTGGGTATGAAAGAGTGTGAATGTGATAGCTGATACTGATGGGCAACAGGCATAGAAACTCCAACCATCAGTGAGTGACTGTGAGAGTGAATGGGTCTGAATGAGTTGATGTGACCTGTGATGTAAAGCTGCTTTGAGGCATCAAAGAGACAAGAAAAGCACTATATAAGCTCAAGTCCATAAACCATTTACAGATCAAGCCAGCTGCCTGCCAACTTCCAGCCAATTTCCAGCCAACTGCCAGCCATAGGAAGTCCCTCCACCTCTCTGGTATTGTGCCTGGAATCCATTGAAAACATGTCCATTCATTTGCAGTGTGTCTTCATGAGATGGTGCTTCCCTCACAAGGTCACATAGCCTCAACCTTTTCCTTGGTTATAAACTAGCTGCCAAATGAAAAGAGAGCAACTTGACACAACAATTTCACACAATCATGGCCTAAACTTTACAATTTATAACTGTCAGGGTGGACAGGCTGTGTCACAGACCTGCCAAGGACCAGCCAAGACCCTGCAGGGAGAGTGGGGATGTTTTAAGTTGTTGCATCTGTGACGACCTCATTTATTTAATGACTTTTCCTGCAGTTTTGGACTCCTGTGCTCCTTTTTAGGTGTGTGTGTGTGTGTGTTTTGCTCTCTGCATCTCAGAGACTGGGGCTTGTCCTCCCAACACTGGGGCTCCCTGCTCTCTCACACCTGATCCTCATCACTGCAATCACCGCCACTATTTAACCACCGCTCTGACTCATCTCCAGTACCAGATGATTCCCTCATCCCCATGTGATATAGTTGGCCAACTCTCCAGCTCTTTAGTGTCCTCTTGCTTCTCATGAAGATTGTTTTTGTGATTCATGCCACTGTAACTTGCCTGTGTGTTTCTTTGCTCTCCTGAGGGATTCACCTTCACCCCTCGGTCCCTGGATTCCCCCGTCCATCCCCCAGCTTCCCTTCAATATTTGCTAAAACTTATAATTCGGACTCTTGCTTCTGCTTTTTGGTCCACAAACCAATATCAGGATCATCCCATAACAGCCTCCATACTGTCACACTTCTTAATTAACAAGCCAGTGAAAGCGTTAATTAAAAAAATTATACATTTTTTATCATCTGTGCTTCTTAAAGGAACACTCCAACATTTTTGTTGTTTCCTAGTGATGGGAATTCCGGCTCGTTTTAGAGAACCGGCTCTTTCGGCTCAGCTCACTAAAAAGAGACTGTTCTTTCGGCTCCCAAACGGCTCTACAGATTTTTTTGTTGCTTTAATCAAAATATTACCAATAATAATGTAAAATTAAGCACAAAATTAATTAATAATGTAAAAAAAGCCTGCATTATACTTTTTTATTTATATATGTTTATTATATAAATATGCCTTTATTTTTCACTCTACAGTGCAACAAAAATATAAATTATAAAATACAAAAACAATCTTTTAACTATTTACAATTGAACTTTTAACCAATTTAAATTTTGAACTTTTTTCTACTAAACAAATAAAAAGTCAAGCAACACAGAACCCCTGAAAAACACACAACACAACAAGACATAAATTAAAATATTTAATTTATCGCTCCGTGTTGCTCCTTGCGCTCTTTCTCTCTCAACAAGGAAGAGACAGACAAAGCTTTTCCACCGCTAGTTAGCTTTAGCTCAAACATTGGGAGTCAATAGGTCGGGCTAGCCTGCCTCAGCCCACAGTCATCAGATAAACTCCTCAGCAACTCTTAACAGTCCTGTGTGCTTGTTGAGACTTGTTTCTACCCCTTTGTGTTACCTTCATATGTTACGCTCATTCTTGAATTTGCAGGCAATTTGCATTTAAAGGATAAGTTCGGTTTTTGACACCTGGACCTTATTTTTAGGATTAAATACGCTCGTAGACTCACCCAGACAATTTTGGCGGAGCTCGGAGCCGTTTTCGAGCAATTTAGATCCATCCGACGGTGTTTTTTTCTCATGCCGTAGTAGCAGACGGGGCTAGAAATGCTGTTCGGCTCTTTCCCTCTGCATCCTCCTTTCAAATAGCTCCTCGTCGGGATATTCTGGCTCAAAACGATACGGGCATGCATTATACTCAAAGTCGTCGTCAGACACTTCTACATCGGATAAATATTCCGCCATGTTGCACAAAAATAGCCATGTAGCCGTGTAGCCTAGCAGCAACAGCGGCTCTACTCAGCTGCGCTCTTGCGGTGCATGTCTATCACGTCATCAAAAGTTACCCATCCTTGTAAAGCCCCGGTTGACCATAACAACGAAGTTGAGCTGACATGGTGATAACACTGGCCATTCATTTATAAAATGTAGCTGAAATGAGCGAGTTTCGCAGCAGATAATGTCTAATTTAGGGGCTTTGATTTCTGGCCCCGTCTGCTACTACGGCATGAGAGAAAAATGCCGTTGGATGGATCTAAATTGCTAGAAAATGGCTCCGAGCTCCGCCAAAATTGTCTGGGTGAGTCTACGAGCGTATTTAATCCTAAAAATAAGGTCCAGGTGTCAAAAAACCGAACTTATCCTTTAAGAATGGCTTGCAGACAAATGGCTCACTCACAACTGTGAATCGATTCTCACTGTTCACTTAAAAAAGTTGTTCAAAAGACTTGACTCATTTGCAAACATCACATCTCTAGCTAAAACCACCACCTCAACAAAACAAAGCCTCTGTTTAAGAGTAGAAGAAGATAATATGAAGATAGAGGATTACATAACATAAAGGGGTAAAAAACAAGTCACAACAAGCACACAGGACTGTTTAGAGTTGCTAAAGAGTTTATCTGATGACTGTAGGCAGAAGGCAGAAGCAGGCTAGAGCTACCCATTGACCTGTTGATTCAAATCACTAGGGTACCAAAAAGGCCCCTATCATAAAAGAGTAATAAACATTTTTAATCTAAACATTTTTTTCTTACACAGAATTAAATCTTTTCAATGGCTTTATTTTGAAGGTAGAGGCTTGTATTTATTGGGTATTCATGGGAAAAGCAATATGATATGTCAGGGTTACAGTATATCAACTAGAAAGCACTCAGGGAGCACATACCTCCGCCAAGATACATCAAATATTGCTGTTACATCCATAAGCAATAGTTTCATGATAAAGTTAAGATCAAAATATGTTTCTGTGAGCCTGAAAAGTCACAATCATGATGATATAATTAGGTAGACAGTTATTGAGTAAAAACGATTGTTCACTAGAGGTGGTTATCTGGATCCCCACCAAAATCTAATCATTTTTAAGTTGGGCCATTCCCAACATCTGCTGAAAATTTAAGCAAAATCTGTCTTTTGTGTTATCTTGCTAACAAACAAACAAACAAACAAACATAGAGCAAACTGGATCTAAAGCCAACCGCAGCAGTGTTTCAGTGGGAGTCAATGAGACCAAATCGGACACAAAGTCAAAGAGTGTACGCTCAGTGCAAACCTTCTATTCTATACACCTTACAATAGTGGGACCATGGAAAATAAAAACCCAGGGCAAGTTTCATATAATTAGCATTTAAACTGACCGAGACATTAAGACTCAAAAAAGAAGATAAACAGAATTTACCAATTTGGCCCCCAAGGTGCCTCAAGGGTTAATCAAGCAGAACATTGAACCAATAAAACTATTTTTCTGTTCAGGCATGCAAGTAAATAACTATATATTGAAATTTTATTTGAGAAATAAAAATGTGCTTTACTTTTTTTTTTTTTAACAGAAAATTTGAAAATTTATGGGTAGCTTTAATAATTAAATTTTAGCATTAAAGATATCATTTTGAATAAAAAGCTTCTCTATACTGGTGTATTAACCATTACAGAAACATAGAAAATAATTTTGGTAATTATCAATGCCATTAATTTATAACAGTTGTGGCATAAAACTTACATTGCGTGGTGGTTTGCAGCATAATAAGTGTACTGTATAATAAAGCTAGATATGAAAGTTTTGGTTAATAATGTTGTTGTGTATTCTTGTTTTCTTAACAAATATGAATGAGTTGGCTCAAAGATTCTGCTTCAAAATGGTTTCTCTCTTGGCCCCAAATATGGACATGTTTCTTGCTTCTCAGAGTGTACTGTACATTAACTTCACCTAAATATCTGTTGTCAGTTTAATTCTCTCAACTTTTCAGCAATGGACACCATTTGATATGTATTCCAGCTCTAGGTAATAAAATAAAATAATAAAAAAAAACTTTTAATAACATTTGTGTTACTATTGTATTTGCTTACGTACTGTTATACATAAAAAATTACCATCAATAAGACCAAAAACAATTACATGCAGAATATTTTGTGTGATAATTCTAACTACCTTGTGAGATTATAAAACATTATTAGAACAATCATAAAAGATACATTGTGTGATCATTTCTAACTAAAATGACTCAAAGTAGTTTTAAATGCTGGTTTATGAGGTTTATATAAGACAAATTATCAAAGAAAATATTATAAAGATTATAAAATATGAAAACCGGGTGTATACTGTGAATCATAAAAATGAAAAAATAATATGGAAAAAGGTATATCAGGCAAAATTTGTGATTGACTAATAATAATAAAATGACTAATAAAATGAATAAATACCTTTGGGTACGTACTTAATACATGAATGATTAAAGTAGTCTACATTCATCATTGAAAATAAGTAAAAGCAGAAAAACAAAAGTAAAACAATAATTATGACAAGTAAAAGTAAAGACCAAAAACACTGATTAATACCAACAAGACTTTTTCCTTCCATAATGTACATGTTCTTTTTTAGTTCTCATTAAAATAAAAGCATTACAGGTCTTGGTTTGCTCTTTAGGTCACACGCAGGACTTCTCATAGCGGTGGTCTTAGTCAGGGGGACGATCACACACTCACATTCAGGGTCACAGTAGCAGCCTCTCACTCTTGAAATGATATCTGCTCTTCATTGAACGCTCAGTACGGAGCTCCCCTGTGGAGCTGATAGTTACGCTGGAGATGTAGGTGAGGTTCAGAGCATCGCAGCAGCTATTGTATTTCCTGAAAAGAAAAATATCCAGTTACATGTCCAGCTTTATTCATGGATTTTCCATGTCATTGAGCTTGGGGAAAACGAAGCTGTGGAAACTGTTGTGACAGAGACCCGCCATGAGTTATTTTTAAAGTGGAAGCTATAGGCCCGGGTCAGTAAGCTTCATAATAGGATAACAGCACCTAACATAAATAAAATGAATTTGTCAGAGCTGATCACATTTATTTCTTGTGACTTGTTTTATCTCGAAGTCTCAAGAGCTGGAAAGAGCGAGAATCTAACACAACAATGAAGACAGCTACTTGTGGGTCTATCAGCTATGACTTGATAGCTGTGGTGTGATATTAAAACAGACAACAAATTAGTTATAATTCATTTTTGTATTTATCACTTTTTGTTTGTTTAAAAAAATCTAGCGATCCAGTTTGTAAAGACCTTCTATGATGCCCTAAACTGACACAGCAGATGAAAATCTTAACATATTTCACTGGTCCATCTGGGAAAGAGTCTATAGAAAGTATTCGGAAATGAGATGAATCTTTCAGAGGCATATCTGGCAGGTGATTGGATGATTGATCCATCAATCATGTTACAACAACACCTCACCTCAAGTATGTTTGTAAGTAATTACAAACACTGTTATAATGAAGACATATTGTTAGTATTATAAAGTACCATAAATGATCACAATTACTTACAACTATGATTATACAAAATCATAAGCACACTTTAATTCATTGTAATATCTTATAAACATGCTTATAATATGTCAATTATGCATTACAGAAAGTGTAGCTGTATTTTTGTCACTTATCCTTAACACTGGCATTATGATTGAATTTGATTAAATGTTTATAACTATGATAATACAGCATTATAAGTGCATTATAAACATGTTCACAATATGTTTTAATGCATCTTAGAGAGGTCTTTTATAGAAAATCGTAGCTTTAATGCTCATAAGTGTTTACAACCATGATTTCACATCTCTATAAGAATATAAAAATACATATAAACATGTTTGTATACAGTGCTCAGCATTACTGAATAAACCCCTTCAGATTTGTCAGAAAACCTTCAGTTTCCTTTCACAATCAACATTTTCTATGGCATATTAACCACAAAATATTTCTCCAAATGTGGGCCATTGATTGCAAACAAGATTTTTTAAGTTGCACACAAAAAAGTGTTTTTCTTAATTTATGATCAGGATGCAAAAAAGAGTACACCCCAATCAAAGGGATGGGAGCAAAGATAAATTTTAGTTATCATATTATCCTTATTTATCATCTTATGGTAAAAACAATGTTATTTTAAACTCAGGTTTGTCAAAACTTTGGAAATTGTTCTTTTGTTCATTTAGATATTGATTAATACATTACTTTTAATAGGGGGTGCATTCATTTATGCTGGGCACTGTATGTATGAATGTGTTACCCACAATTTCATTGAAGCCAACCCGATGAAGGGAGTCACTTTTCCTTTCTGTTATTTATAAAACAGACAATAACGAGCTAAACAAATCAAAATCAATTCTGTTTTATTTCAGGTAGTTCAAGATTAAATGAAAATGCAGAAGTCAAGCTGCTCCAACACGATTACAGAGAGGCCACCTGCACGCAGACCTCTTAATGCACCATCAACTTTGGCTTGATTGCAGCACAGCACGCTGTTGGGTACAAAACATACCATAAACAAAAAAGATTAGTCATAATTTATTGAGATTAGTCCTTTTACCATTTGATTTCTCTGAATCAAGAACTATCAGGAAAAAGCAAAGACCTTAGCTGTTGCCTAGCAGCACAACTAGACGCTTATCCCTTGATGCAGCATCAACTTGGCTTGATAACAGCAGTCAGCTATTAGGTAGAAAACAGACCTTGGGCTCTTCAGCTGTGTGAGAATTATTCTCCCTGGTGGGGATGCATGTTGAAAGTGCAGACCCAGACGGATCCACGGCAAAAATACCTGGTGTTTGTACTGTGCAGACCTCCCCAAGACACAAACCTCCTGCTCGAGGTGAGATCGGGGGGCTTCAGGATTCTGCATTAATCATGTTTGTGAGGTTTACTCCTATGGCGAGGACTAACAGCCTGTGGCTTATTTGGCAGATCTTACGAATTGGCACAGTGATCAGTGTACAACTGATCATGTTTAAAGGTGCAGAGGGTCTCCTCATTTTATTTGTTTTTGGAGCAATAAAACAAATCTTGGATCCTGTTGAGAAATTGTTTTTCCACAGCTGCCAGTAACTCTCCTCCTGATCCTGACCTGTTGACATTTTTCACTGAGGAACTGCAAGACCAAGCGTGAGAGAGGAACCTATGTATGTTTGATTGTTGGCTTGTTTTCTTGTTACAATACTGAACCGAGGAGGACCCAAATACACCACTCGACAAAGTCCAAGATCTCAAAAAAGCCTTTAATCAGACAGGGGTTCAGTACACAAAAAGCGCAGTCAAAATCAGGCAGAGCTATCAGAACCAGCAGGCAAAAAGGGAGGTAAAAAATATACTAAACGAGATCAGAAACATGGGGGAAGTTATGAGGAATGCTGGAAAGTGAAGACGCGAGGTACAATGACAGGTTGGCAAGGAACCAGAGGGGAAGCAATGAGGTATAAGACACAGGTGACACAGGAGGGATCACAGGTGAAGGGACTTAACAATCAGGGAGACACAGAGAGGGGAGGGCAGGAAACAAAACCTGAAAAGAGAGACAATGGTGAGACTTTCAAAATAAAACAGGAATGACAAGACATGACACATGAGGAAGATATAAAAGGGGAACTTAAAGGGGGGAAGTGACATTTCTGGCTTGCTTCTTTTTAGATCGCTTACTTGTTTGGTTGGTTTTTGTATTTGTTTGTTTGTTCTGTAAATTCAAAATAATCATTTTTCTGCTGTATTTTTATTTGTATCATTTGATCCTACAGTATCTGAATATCACTCTCTCTTTAAATTCCTGAGTGAAACTTTTCACAAGGAAGTGATTTTTGCTCATCTGTCTTTAGAAAACAGTCATCTTCACAGCAAGTTTCTCTAGGCTCATTTCTCTTCTTCAATCAATCAATCAATCAATCAAAACTTGATTTGTATAGCACTTTTCATACAACATATGTAGCACAAAGTGCTTTACATAAACAGAGAACGAAAAGGTGGAAGTAGGTGCAAAACAAACTTAAATAACAATAATAAGAACAAACAAACCCAAATCAAAAAAAAAAGAAAGAAAGAAATTAAATAGATTTTTTTTAAACTGCAGAAATGCCATCATGAGTTCAAAATGAGAAAACACTAGAGATAAAAGTGGAAAAAAAAAATTAAAGACTACCAGTAATAATAGAATTAATATAAATAAGTAAATAAATAGATTGAAATAATAAAAGATTTTTGGGTAAGAATGGTAAAACAAACAAAGCTTAAAGATATGAGTCAATAAAAAATGTTATAATGTAAAAATGGGGATGAAATTATTCAAAAGTGAGATTAAAAAGTTGAGTCTCGAGTTTGCTCTTAAAAATACTGTCACTCTGTGCTGTCCTCAGGTCTGCATATAACTCAAGGCTGCCTCACCGTGGGTTTGTTCAGACTTTTGGCAAGACTAAAAAAGCCCCACCTAAGACCTGAGGGCTCTCACATCTCTGTCCCTCAATTTTTGATATCTGAACTTTCTTACCTCAGAGATCAGGCAAGATGCTCTGATGCTCATCATGGTGACTGACTGCAGGACTCACCTGCGTTTGGGTCAGAGACAAAACTGAACCATTGCATAGAAACAGTGTTCATTTTGTTGACTAATTATTTTCGTCATAGTTTTCATCAACAACCTTTTTTCCCCTTATGAAAACTAGACAGTAGCTAATAAAAACAAGTGCATATGGACAAAAACTAAAACTACATTAACGGACATTTTCATCAACAAATAAAAACTAGACTAAAATGTTTGACAGAGACTAAATCCAATCAGACCTAATTTGGTCATATAGAAAGTAGAGATAAGTTAGGAATATATCCAATCACAGCTACTTTGGTTGTGTGAAAGGTTGGATGAGTTAAGAGGGACATCCAATCACAACTGTCTTAGCTTCGTAAGGGTGGGATAAGTTGGAGAGTGATCCAATCAGAGCTACTCTCTTCATGAACTGATATATTCATGTAGAGCAGGTTCACTGTTTGTTGTCAATTCTGGTATTGTAACTGAGATGCTCTGCCAGGTAGCCTAAATAAAGGTGACTGCATTTCACACCAAATTTAATTTATTCATTCAAACTTTACTAGCATTCAGTAAAGGGTTGTTAGATGTTTCATTTTATCCAAGTGTAAAAACATGACTTCAAAAATTCAAGAAAACATAAAAAAATGCCTTACCCTTTACACATTTTGTGACTGAAACCTTGTGAAATTTCATCAACTAAAAGTAGACTAAAATTAAAACAATTTAGATGAATAAATTATGACTAAAACTGAAAGATATTTTCAGCAAAAGACTGTAACTAAAACTAAATGAAAAACTGCTGTCAAAGTTAACACTGCATGAAAATGGAGAGTTTATAGAAACAGAGCATGTCAAAATATTTGACCAATGTCATCATACTTACTGTGAGGTGCTGATGGTCTGGACACCTGTCTGCACTGCATCAAAACAAGCTGAAGAGCTGCTCCACAGTGTGGTGGTCCAGTCAAGACATCATCTATAAAGACTGAGGGTCTGACTTCATCCACTGATGGTACCAGACGGTGATGGAAGTGGTGCCAAAGCACGCTCTGGCTCTCTGGTCACACCTGACCTCATCATGCTGCTGCTGTGGCTCATTCTGCACGGCTCCAGTCACAACATCTGTGCTGTGCAGAGAAGGTCTCTGATTTATCACAGAGGTGCTGGTTCTCGATCCACAGCAGGCTCAGGTCATGACCTTATCAGAACCTTCAGGACTTAGGAACTATCAGGGCTGGAGTTTTTTTCGTGGCCTCACCCACCAGGACTGAGAACCTATCCACACAGAGATGAAAACCTTTTTAAGATTTTTCCACTGTGGGACCTGTTTTCAAAAACGTGCATCTCCAGGCACCCAAAACACCATATCCTTGTGGAAAAAACTGCTATACGATTAAAAACTCCTGCTGATACACGTGAATTTGTCTCCATGCTGACGATCCCCTGATGCTCTGTTGACCTCTTCAGCTGGCAGGACAGAGGGGAGAAATAGGGCTGCTTCCACAGCGGGCTCTGGTTCATGACTGAGACATTCCCTCCAGGACTGAAGATCTATCGTCTCCAGCTGGAAGAGCAACAGTGGCTGATGGAGCTGGTGTTTCAGCTGGCCCTTGATCCTGGATATCTTGTGGTGAAGCCTTTCTGATGCTTGCTGGGATTCGGATGGCAGAGGAGGATGTTTCTTCTTGGGAAGAGCAAGTTTTAGGCTTGAACAGTCCACAGATGTGCTCCACTGCATCATAATTTCCTTTAAAGCTGTTGAGCTTCTTCCTCAATGTGTCCAGAAGAAACATCTGATGGAAAAATCCTTGAAACCAAGTCTGGATATGCATCCAGATTTGGATCACCACAATATCAAATCAAATCTTCTTTCTTGTACCATGACAACAAAAGTAAATGTAACTAGAAAGCACTCAGAGAGCATTAACAACATCTCCTGAAAATTTCAGCAAAATCTGTCCAGTAGTTTTTGCATAATCCTGCGAACAAACAAACAAACAAACAAACAAACAAAGGCAAAAACATAACTTCCTTGGCAGAGGTGACTGCCCAATAAGTTAACAAAGTAGCCGGTAGATGATCATTACTTCAGGGTCATCGTTTCACAGCAAAGTGTGTGTTTCCAAATGTAAAGTGTTCTATAATAATAATAATAATAATAATAATAATAATAAGAAGAATAAATAAGAATAATAAGAATAAGAATAAGAATAAGAATTCCTATTATTATTATTAGTAGTAGTAGTATTTTACTTTCCTCATTTTATTTAATTTAGTTTGATGTATTTTTTCTTTGTCTGCATTCAGTGGAGGTAGAAACTACTGAGTGTTTGGTTTTGGTTGCAATCTATAATTCATTCATTTATATAAATTCTATCTCTTAGTTTTTATTTGTTGTCTTTCCCTCCAGGTGGGGAGCGAGTCCTTGCCCCAAGTGAAGGAGTTCAAGTATCCCGTGGTCTTGTTCACAAGTGAGGGGAAAATTGACTGAGAGATGGATAAGCCGATTGGTGCAGCATTTGCAGACTCTGTGCTGAACTGTTGTGGTAAAGAGGGAGTTAAGCCACAAGACAAAGCTCTAAATTCTAAAATAAACAATTCTGAATGAAAATGGCAACACTTTTGAGAAGACAAACCCGAAACTTAATGTATTTTATATGATTTATCGTTTTTATTTATTATTTATATCATTATATTATTTAACTATTAATGAAATCCATAAAACATGAACTATGATGAAAAGACGGAAACAAAAAAGATTAACAAGGCAAAAATATGGCAAAAGAACGGCAAGAAAACACTTAAGAATGATACTAATGTCATCGTTTACAATATTTTTACATTATTTACACAGAAAATACAGATAAACCACTAATAAATGACTCACATGTTTGTCTCTGAATCCTCTCTCTGCACTCCGGCTCAGTCAGCTCACTTCCCGTACCTCCCCCTTAGGCAATCCAGCCTTTACTGTAATGTACCGTATAATCACTGGATCAGCTTTCAGTATCCATTGGAATTATTTGGATAGTGTGGATACTTGAGGAGTTACGGTAGATTGAATTATGCATGTCCTTTTCTGTTGCCGGTGGCAGCTTCGACTGCAGAACAAGCTGAGCAAAACCCAGACATTTTAAGGACATTCATAAAATCCCCCCTGACATAAAGGAGGACATGTCCGGGCAAAAGAGGACGTATGATCACTCTAACTCTTAGCTCATCTTATTGACTAAAAAGTCTACTAAATAGGCTACATTTGTTTTCTGAAATATATATAATAGCAGTTTGGCTGAATTTCATCAGCCCCTACTGCTCATGCCAGTATCTTGGTTTTTTGGACCTCTGAAGAATGTTTTCCTAAGAACACGCTCATGTGAAGCTCCGAGTCTGTTCCTCACTAGCAGGGATGCTGTATCTTAACAAGAACAGCCTCACTCCTGAGATCTTGCTTGAACCTGAGGGAGTGATCATTGAAGTGTGGATGAAAGGCAGCACAGCCTCGAGGTTGAGGCTCTCAGAGTGTGTGTTTGAGTGTGTGATCATGCATGATCCACTCAGCTTGCAGGGAGAAGGGGAGGATGGGAAGTTGCATGGCAGAGTTCTTCTCCCATGCTCACACAGAAGCTTTGAACCTGAAGGACTGGAGGAGTTTATTTATCAGAAAAAGGGAAATGGAGACATGCTGGGTTTGTCTGTCCAGCTCTGCTGCTGGTTTAGTTCCTCCTGCATCATCCTCACTCTCCTTGCTCCATCTCCTCTGTTTGTGTTTCACCAGGGGTTAGACGGGCAAAAAAATCTGACTCAGCTTTTGCTTATTTCATTAGTTGTTCATAACTCTGGCTCTCTGTCCTGTGAATGAGGACGCTGATGTGATTGAATTACTCCCTCCTCCTCTCCTTCCCTTTTCCCCCCTCTCTCTCTCCTCTTTGTGTTTTGTGTATTGTTGGCACTTTCCCTCTGAGCCAGGGTTCAATGCTGTTGTTGCACTTTCCCTGGTCTTGTGTAACTGTGCAGTGGTCGTGTTGCGTTGCATCCTTCATCTCCCTTTCCCCAGGCAAGATGGCCGCTGTGGGAGACAGTGGCCCAGAAAACTGATCTTCATTTCAGTATTCTAGAAAGACTTCCCTGGCTCTGCTCCCCTGAGGAGGGCATCATTAGACCTGTGTGGCCTCTGTTGAAGAAGGAAATAGCGACGAGAAGAAGACTCACACCTATAAATGAAGACAGCCTCATTGAGTCTGTTTAACAATTCAGAGATGGTAGTTTGTCTGCTTTCTGCTGTTGACAATGTCAGTCATCTCTTAGACACAGGAGTTTAAATACAGGAACTGACAGGATGGTTAAAACAGATTGTCCAAGATGAATCCAAGAATAGACATTAAATCATAAAGTCAAGCAATAAGACAACATTTACTGTGTGTCCATACCATTGGCTGGATGTCTACAGTCTATAATCAGGATAATGTCTGGGTAGCATGTTTTTCACACTTTCTCATCCAGCAGGGAGTATGTCCTGCTGGACAGGGGAGAAATAGTGGATGGAGACAGGGGTCTCAGGTAGGCAGGACACAACATCATAGATACACAGCTGGAGTCACTGTTCATAATATCATCGACAAAGCAGCCGAGCTTTACACTATGATTGCAATTTATAATCTAACTTCACTGACACATGTGAAAAAGTGTATCTGTGGCATCAACAAAAGAATTCAGAGGAGCATTGTAGCTCGCAGAAGCTAATTTGAAGACGCATCACTACATTCATGAAGATTACACCAGAGGAAGAAAGCTGCAGAGCTTTAGCTCTGTATCCAACAGTAGCTCTTTGGATGCATCAGAGACACTATGGTGATCATTTTGAAACAGATATTCTACAGAACTTTGATGATGTGCAGTGGAAACAACACATTCAAAAGTCCAGACACAGATTTGAGTTTGTGCTACTCTCTTTGGAGTAGGGCCAGACCGATATATTGGCTGGCCAATTAAATTGTCCGATTTTAGCCCTTTTCAAAGTATTCAACATCGGCCAGAGTTTTGCCGATATAATGCTGATATATTCTTAATTTCTCATAAAACAGTAAACACTGTTCGGTGCCCAAGCTGCGCAGAATGATGACGTTGCGAAAGATGGCAGTGCGTTGTTAAAGCGGCTCTGAGCTCTGCTGTGTGTATGGATGATGGAGTGTATGGGGCAAAACTCACCTACAGTCACACAGAGTTGCTGAATGTTGTTTTTGCCTGCAAGTCCGACATAACGACCGACTTTCAGCGCTCGCACAGTATACCGCTGGACATAGCGAGAGCACGGGGCTCTCTGCTCAGCTACAGAAGCAGCCGCCAGACCGACACTGATGAGCTGACCAGTACCAAATCTGTCATTTACAAAACTGACGAATTGGACCTTCTGATGGCAGGGGATCGGTTTATTTGTGACTGTTCTGTGATGATTATTACGGAAACCTGGCTTCACCTGCTTGTCCCCGACGCTGCAGTTGAGCTAACTAGCTAGCTAGCTAACAATGCTCACATTAGCGTTGCTCCCTCTGAGCTATTTGACGTCATCGGGGGGAGCCTTCGTCATAGCTGGGAACTTTAATCAGGCCCGTTTAAAGAAGTTTGTGCAATATGTGCAGTGTCCCACAAAATATTCTGATTTCCTCACACATATTACCTCATGTTTACAATAAAAAAGTGGTTCTACCTGCAATAAAACCTACTTCTGATACACTAATGAGGACTCTGGGACTGAAAGGCAGATGTGACAGGATAAGAGTTCATAATTCATCCATATATTTATATTTTAGATAAGGTTATTTATTTCATTTTGCAGGAATTGACTGCAGTCTTGCCCACTATTTTATTTTGTATTTGAAAGTTCTTTGCTCTTGAAAGTTGCAGAGGAGAAAAATAAAAGAGGCTTATGAAAAGAATGTTGTTGCTTTCCTCTCACAGTGACCTGTTTACAACTTTTTAAAAGTTGTTCTACCTGAACTATAACCTACCTTCTTATTATTTTCATCGACAAGAAGTACAAGATAAAGAGTGACTCTTTTTAAGGTTTTATAATTAATTTCCCAGAGGTTTAATGCTTTGCATGTTTTTGTACTTGAAAATTCCCCTCTGTTGTAAAATTAAACAAATACTTAGTGACAAAGTATTGTAAAATGGCAAAATGTTCTGCCTGTAATTCATAAATTCATTGTTGTAAGTGTTTTTGGACCATTTTTTTTTTAAAATTCATTTTATATATATATTTTTAATTGATCGGCAGATTAATCGGTAATCAGTATTTTTTTCTGCCAAATATCGGTATCGGCATCGGCTTCAAAAAATCCATATTGGTCGGGCCCTACTTTGCAGTCAAGTAAAGTGCACCAGCAACAGAAGAAAGCTATTCGTCAAGATGGAGACACCATCGCTGAACAGAGGTGGGGACTAAGACACTTTCTATCTCCTATATATAATGCAATTTTGGATTCCTTTCATAAATAATCCAAACAACACCTCCACCAGGGAGCAAAGGACCAAAGAGTGTTTGACCCAAAAAACCAAGGAAGTGCCTATCAGTCACACCTCCAGGAGGAAACTAGGTCAAGACTCTGCCAAGCGACCACCCAGATCATTCACATTTTGATAGTCAACTTAGGCTTCATACTCCAGCTCTTTTCCAGCTCTTAGAACTGAAGAAGCTTTTTTGAGTAGAGACCAAATGTCTTCAAGAATCTGACCAAGTTCCAGTCGCCTTTTTGATCAGCGTTAACAGTCGAAGACCTGGATGACTGACAACCAGGGATGCCTCGATCAGGTTTTCCAATACTAATCACCATTTATCTATTTGTGAGACTGGCCAATCATGTTTTATGTTTTGTTTTAACATTGTTTTGACATGCTGAGGATTGGTTCAACACAGCAAAAATATCTCATGCAGCAATGCAATGAAGTCTCCTACAGTATGGACATCTAAATTATACAATAAAAGAGATTAACCAACAGCATTCAACGACCGAGGTGACGACTTGGGAGGAAGGAGGGATAACAACGGAGACAAACAAACATACTGTATTTAGAGAACAGTACTTTTGTTTGTGTCTGCAAACATTATGCTGAATGATATGACCGTTTGCTGATTAATGTAAGCAGCCACTCACCATGCTGCATCTGCTGTTTCTCTCCAGCATTTCTCTTTTTACGGTCTGTGGTAGCTCCTCTAAAACATGTCAGAAGGGCAGGGATACTGTTTTTCAACATACAGGTGTTTTGCCCACATGGATATGACGTTTCAGGTGCTTGAAAATGCACATTTTCGAAAACAGGTCCTAGAGTGGATGAATCTGAAAATGCTGTGTGGACAATGAATATGGACAGCTTCAGGAACATTGATGTCATAGCCCCATCTCTCGCTTAAACCGTATGCGCAAACCCTGACAGTAACCGAAATAATGGTGGAATATGGAGCTGGAGAACCTACTGAGCTTGTTTGGCTTTAACAGCAAAATCTGTGAGCAACAAGAGGACACGGAGAACAGCAGACGCCAGTGTTTGTTGGCATTCTCATGATGTATGCACATGCTCCATGTCTTCTCTGATTTCAGTGTATGTCTGCTGCAGCATTACAGCGCCACTTACAGGCCTGGCATATGGACTACAGCATTTACAGTGTTTTCATGTGGACAGACACATTTCTTGAAATGAAGCCATCTTTACATTACAAAACATTTTTGAATTAGTGTGGACGGGGCCTCAGTCTAGTCTGTTGATGTTGGTCACTATGACACAATACAGGAGACAAACAACTGATTTTCATGGTGGGTCCCCGGACATGATCTTGTATTAATTGCGTGGTCTGACGCTGACATTAATCCATCCTATCAAGTTTATTCTTTTTTTTCTTAATGTAACAATTTGTAACAAACCACAAGTTGGATAAAATGGGGCAAACAGATGTTTATGAACCTGTTAATTGACTCCCAGTGTTTGAGCTAAGCTAATTAGCGGTGGGCGAGCTCTGCCCGTCTCTTCCTTGTTACTGCATGCACGGTCAAAGAATGATATCTATCTGCTTGTCATGGCCTCCGAAGTGAGGCAAGAAGCGAAAACAAAAAAAAGGTGTATCCCTTTAAGCAGGAATATGATTTCTTTGAAGGTCCAGAGTAGAACAATATTTCTTGGATGAAATAAATACTGTATAATCACTATGTAAGGCAAACAGAGGCACACATAAATATTTATGGACCTACATTAAAAGAAGCAGCTCATGTCCTGAGTCAAGCACTGGACAGTTTGTTTATATCAGCTTGGATGGGGCTTAGTGAGAATCACATGTGCACACACACACACACACACACACACACAAACACAAACACACAATTTGAGGTCAGCCATCTGAGCCAGACATCAGCCATATTTTGTCACACCTCACAGAATATCATGCAGCAGTTGAGGAAGGTCTTTTATCGGCTCTCAAGTCTGAAGATGACTCACGGTTGGTGGTCTCTCTGGATAAATTTGGTTGCTCATTGAAAGGACAGCTGGCCTCGGTTACTGGTGCTTTCCGAACCGGAAAATCAAAAATGATACACTCCAAATGGGAGTTCATGAACACTCAAAGCTGCAACAATTTTATGAGACAATCCTTGCCATGCTGGATTTCAGGCAGCCACTGTAGCTTGTGATAATCAAGTCTCATTAGGTTTTCATCAATTAGGTATTCTGTTGATGTAGCCATTGTGTGCCCTGCTGTTTACTTTGCTGAATGATGAATAGATTTAACATTAAGAGTAAAATCCAGTCCAGTCACAGCCACCATTCCTGCATGATCAGATTATTTTGCTGCTTCTCCAAAAGGGAAAAGATAAACCTGAGATATTTCAAAGAAAAGATCATGGTTTCTGCAGATACTAAAGCAGAAAGACTCTTTAAGATGAATCATTTATATATGACTGTTATTGCAGAGAAATCACACACCACCACAGGAAAGGAGAAGGATTCACTGCAGGGATGAAATGCAGACTGAGAAGCATCTGGAGGATGGCAAGAGAAGAATCCAGACTTTCATGCACAGCTTGAGTTTAATTGCATGTGCAAAGGGGAGGTGTAGGGACTGCATTCAAAGTCACAGGCCAGATGTTTGGGTGCAGATGTTGTGGTTTCAGTGTTGTACAGTGACAGTGTCAGTGTTCATTTAAAGGGATACGTCAACATTTTTTTTTGTTTTCTTGTCTTGCCTCACTCCTGAATCCATGGCAAGCAGAAAGACACCAGTCTTTCGACTATGTGCAGTACCAAAGAAGAGACGGGCAAAGTTCACCCACTGCTAATTAGCTTAGTTCAAACACTAGGAGTCAACAGGTAGCGTTACCCTGCCTCTGCCTACAGTCATCAGATAAACTCTTCAGCAACTCTAAACAGTCCTGTGTGCTTGTTGTGACTTGTTCTTTTAACCGCATTATGTTATTATTAGACTAACATCAGCACTTTATGCAATTTGAAAAAAACAAAAACAAAAAAGAAACATCAAAGCTAAACTGAAAGAAGCATGTGCAAACCATCGTGGACGTGCTTGTAAGAAGGTCAACAAAACAAAGCACGTCAACAGTGGCTTGCACCCTGTGGTTTAGTTTTGTATGTGTTTCTTCAGTAAAAATCCCACAGAACCGTTAAGACTTGCTGAAGAGTTTATCTGATGACTGTAGGCACAGGCAGGCTAACGCTACCCATTGACTCCCTGTGTTTGAGCAAAGCTAATTAGCGGTGGGCGAGCTCTGCCCGTCTCTTCCTTGTAACTGCACTCACAGTCAAAAGAATGGTGTCTGTTTGCTCATGGACACTGGAGTGAGGCAAGGCATGAAAACAAAGAAATGTTGGTTATATTCCTTTAAGCGTGAAATAAATTCATAAATAATAAAATCCCTTTCTGAGGGAACTGTTTTTGAAAGGCAATAAACTTTGAATATTCAACATATAGACAGACCATTTTTCAAGTTTGTTCACAGAAATAATGAATTTTATGGGTCGAGCCTAACTGGTGGTGTAAAGTTTGCTAACAACAGGCCCAGTAACACTCCTGGCAGGACCTCTGAAAGGACTTGTTAATGGGCCTTCCTCAGATGTCATTTGATAATATTAAAGTATCGGGAATGTGGGTGTCCTCATGGTTGATTTGCACACTCATGTCCTTCTAAAGTGGTTGGCCTGGTTTTAATGAAGCCTGTGGCTCCTTCATCCCATGTCATTCCACTCTGTCTCTCCCAACATTTAACTCTATCCACTGTCCTGTGACTCAAATACAGCAGAAAAAGTAACAATATACTACATGCAAGAAAGACAATAATATTATCGACATGTGCATGTTGCGCTAGGGCTTGGAACATTCACCCTCTGGGCAGCTTTCCTGACTTATAATAAAGATTTTACTACATGCAAGAAAGACAATAATATTATCGACATGTGCATGTTGCGCTAGGGCTTGGAACATTCACCCTCTGGGCAGCTTTGGAGCCAAAGGTAAATCTTCTAAATCTTCTTTCTCTCATGGGTGCTCAGGTAGATCTTCAGTCAAGTTCGGCATATTTTCTCTAGTAAAAAAAACATTAAATCACTGCTAGTAAACCAGAAAACCAGGTCGCCTTTGTGCTGATGGACTTCGAGAAGTGATAAATAAACAGTAGCTGAACTTACCAGAACTTACTCAAAACTCTCTCTTTCTCCCTGTTTTCTTTTTAGGGGAATCCAGGGATAGTTGTAACACATGTACTAATTTTCCTCATAAATTAAAGGCAATTTGATCTACAACTTTTTTTAAGAAACAAATAGCAGAGCACAATAAATTAAAACTGTTTCTGTATTTTATTTCACATCTCTTTGTCATGACTTGAAACCAAAGTGAACTAAGAAAAAACAAGAAGATGACCCAAATGCAGATAAAAAGAAAATGATTTATTAACAACTAAGTCAACAAAATCTCTTACAAAGTAACAAATTAAACACTGGTCAAACAAGAAAGAAAACCCTAGGAACTAAATACAAAATGCAAATCAAAGTCAAAGAGAAAAGTTCAACAAAACCCAAAAACTACCTACAAAACAGGAAGAAAACTGGAGGAAACACCGAGGACGCTGAAGACGAGGACGAGGACTGAACCCACACAGACAAAGGGGAACAGAGACTAAATACTGTAATCAGACACAGGTGAGACAATCACACAGGTGGAAGGAATCAAAATCAGAGGGACACAGAAGGGAGGACAGGAAAACACCACGAGGAACACAGGAATTTCAAAATAAAACAGGAAACACGAGACAAGACACAAAACGGGTAACTTAACTAAAACCAGGAACAACATCAATACAGTAAAACAGAAAACACAAGAGACAAGAGGTCTAAACAAGTAACACAAGGAAAAAAGGCATACATAAAAAAAACAGAACAGACAATATCGTGACACTCTTAAACTCTTAATCACTTCATTAAAGTAAATTAAAGAGGAACACTGAAATCAATTTGGGGCACTGATAAGCAGTCCTTAAACCTTTTGTGTTAAAAATAAAATAACACCCTGTATTACTCACACTTCTAGTAATATTACCTAAGATTATTCTCTGTTTATTTTTGGTTCTTTGGATTTCAGGAAATGTATGAATTCAAAACATTTTAGGCTTTTGCTCAGGGCTGGACATCAATTTAAGTGAATTAAATGGACATTTTACAGGAGGATTAATAGACTTTTATGATCTAAATGTGCCCAGCATGATATATATTGAGACAAACACATGGAGCTGATATTTATAAAATATTATTTATGAAATATTTAAAAGATAAAAAAAATAAAATCATATCATATGTTGTGAAAATGTTCATCTTCAACATTTACTGCTTGAAAGTTACCAGTTAATGTGATCTCGCTAAAACTGTGACATAAAACACAGCTTTATAAGACAAGGACTATTACAAACAAAACACTACATACTGACAGGGGTGCTGAAAGGAGCTGTGGGGCCTTTGAACACAATGGGCCCCAAATCCACTCAGTCACTCCAGTCACACCGCCGTTTGCCCCCCCGTCATTAATAAACATGAATAATTGGAGATTAATGTCACTTAAAATAACTGTTTAATGTACATTTACACAAATTACAGGGGATCATATGTCACCTTTGAGGCACCTTGGGGGACCAAACATGTACATTCTGCTTATTTACATTTTTTGATTATTGTTGTATTGGTCAGTTTAAAAGCTAATTATATGAAAATTTGCCAGGATTTGTTTTTTTATAATTATGTTTTTAAATTCCATGATCCCCTCTATGCACTGTGTATAAAACAGAAAATTTGCACATATGCCTCCACTTTTTTCCTTCTTGGCTGATTCTGTCCCATTGACTCCCATTATAACCATATTTTAGATATATTATATTCCTGACTTATAATAAAGATTTTACCATGAATAAATCTAAGCCTCTACCTTCAAAATACAGGGGAATCAGGTTTTATGTGTGAGTTTATCCACTCCCTGAATAAGCTTTTGAAGTAAAGTTAATTTTTGAACCTATTTTAACTTATCCACATCCAGTGATCAAAATCTAACATTTAATACAAAGATGGGATTATATTGATAGTAGACATATGGGCACCCACCTCTCACAAATAGATTCATAGAAAAGGGGAGAGAGGAGGGGGCACATACAAATAACTACAGAAGAAGAAATGAAAGAAGGGATCGGCTGAAACTTTACACACAAGAGCATAAGGATGAAGGAAACCTTCTAGGCTAACAGAACAGAAGATTGCTAGGTAATTTTGTGTAATTATATAAACAGTGTGGAAAAACACAGATGAATATTTCACCCTGTTACATGGTCCTATTTTTTTAGCTACTCCTTCCGAAACTTTATAATAAAAAAGCATTTGAAATGTGCCAGACAAATTTACATTAAAAAGTGTTGTTCCATGTCTTATATCATAAAAACAAAATACTATGCAGTCAATAAAGAAGCAGAAAACCCCGCTCCGGGCTCTGCTGCTCTCTGTAGTGACACACATCCATCTCTTTGACTGGTAGAGACGGAGAGGAGGGGGTAGGGGTGGGAGGAAAGTTGGAGGAGGGCTGTGCGCAAGGTCGGTGCCAATAGGCGCTGCGCTGTCTAATTAAACCCCCACCACGTAATCCCAACGAAACCATCCCCCCGTTTAAATCCACTCCAGCGGCGCTCTTCACTTAAACGCACTGTCCTCCACCGCTATCCCGCCCCAGCTCGGCCCCCCGGAGGAGCAGAAGAAGAAGAAGAAGCAGCAGCATCAGCAGCAGCAGCAGCCCCGCACCGCAGCACCATCACTGCTGCTTGTCGCCTGCACGATAACATGGTTTACAGGGCTCGGCTGTTGTAGCCAAGGGCCACTTAGTCAGTCACTCACGGTGCGTGTGCTCGGATGTGTGCAGCAGCAGGCCAGTGAGCGGACGGAGCAGACCCACAAGCGCAGGACGGGGGGAAGACGTCTGGAGCGAGCCGAGCATCCTGCGCCTCTATCCGGCTGTCTTGCGCAGGAGTCCCCGCTGAACCGGAACACGGATACTCCTCTCCCCACAGGCTCCACCGCGGATTAACGAGGTAAGGAAGTGGGTCGAAATCGTGCGTGTTGCAGATGTTAAGCCTCCTTTCGTGTTCTCTGTTGGCTGGAGGAAGCGGCTTCTGGAAAGGCGGCGCAGACGCTTTTTGTTTACCCGCAAGAACGACGCATATGTCGGCTGCGTGGTGACAATACACCGCGGAGTAGATATGAGGTGACCCGAGAACATTCCCGCACTGCCCCTGCAGTTTGTGTCATTGCATTGCGAGTCATGTTTGGTTTTTTAATGCATGTCACAGTGCTTTAATTGAAAGCCCGAGATCTCTTCGTGTTAGTCTGCCATTTTTATGAATGATCTTAACGCGGGACAAGGCAGAGGAGAGGGGGGATGCGCATGGTGGTGCTCTGGATCTTCTCTCCTCCTCTGTCTCACTGCCATGAGGTGTTACTCTCATCCTCGCTGTAGAGGCCGATTGGAAGAAGCAGGAGAGGAAAGGATCCAAAGATATCATCGTAATTTTAGCCCTGTTGATAATTGCCTTGGCTGTGATACTACTGTTAAGACTTAACACATGGACAGTCTATGTACCAAGAAACACATTATTGCTTCAATAATGTCCAGTCTCTTGGCAGCAAAAAGATCTCTAGTAGTTTTTGCAGCTATGTTTATTCATGTAATAAGATCCAAATGGACAATTAATCTATAAGAACATGATAGCCTTTGTAATTAGGGATGTCCCGATCAGCTTCTTTGGCCCTCCTGATCCTGATCCCATTTTTACCTCTGCCAAGGCGGTTATGTTTTTTGCTGGCGTATGTTTGTCTGTCTGTTTGTCTGCTGTTCAGCAAGATTACGCAAAAACTACTGAACAGATTTTGCTGAAATTTTCAGGAGATGTTGGTAATGGCCCAACTTAGAAATGCTTAGATTTTGGTGGTGATCCAGATAACCGATTAGCAAACGATCGTTTTTGCTCAATCGCAAACTAATAATGATATCAACATGATTCTAAGTGTTAGGTGTGGGTTTTCAGGGTCAAGAAATCATATTATGATGGTAACTTTATCATGGAACTATTACTTATAAATATAACAGCGAGCTACCTTGGCGGAGGTTTGCGCTCTCCGAGTGCTTTCTAGTTAAATAAGGAGTATCTGCCAACTCCGAGTCCTGATCTAATATTTACATTAACCAAGACCATAGGTGTCAAACTTATTCATAAAAGGGGACAAGACTTTCAATAAAGTCCAATGTGGGAACCAATCAGGATTGACATTTATTGAGTAGTCTAAATCTGACAGTGTTCCAATGGTAAATGGTCTTGAGCTTATTGCTTTTCTAGTCTTTTGACTACTCAAAACAGCTTTACACCACAGGTCACATCTTTTCACACCCATTTGCTCTCACATGCACTCACTGATGGTTGGAGTTTCTATGTTAGTTGTTCATCAGTATCAGCTAATACTTTCATGCCCTTTCATGCCCATTTACACGCCACTGATGCAGCAGTGGGAGCAACTTGGGGTTAAGTGTCTTGCCCAAGAACACTTTGCCATGTGTTACCTGCTGGGCTCAAACCCACAATCTCCCAATTACTAACGAAGCACACAATCCAACTGCGCCATCAATATATTTTAAATTTGAACAGCATATTTATTTTGGGGCTGGCTTAAAAGTCACAGTAAGTCACTGACCAAGACATTCATCTGCAGACTGATCATAGTGATATAAGTAAAGGGAGAAGGGTTTATGGTGCGTTAGAAAATTCCAACATCCCAGTCAGAAAACCTCATCTGGAACGCCTTTAAAAGTTGGAGGTCCAGCTTGGAAGCTTGGACAACCCTCATGGACCCCGAGTTCATCAACAAACATGGCTACTCACTGCGTAAACAGGAAGTAAAAACAATGCATTACTACCTAAAATAACAACTTAGCGTTGCTCTTATGCATTGAAATCAATCACATTAATAGTATTGTACAATGTCTGCAAGTGTACAGTTTGTCATGTTGACTTTTTCGGGAAAACGTCTTGTAGCTTGTTGTTGATTTCATGAGCTAACAATGCTAACTGCAGCTGGAGCTCCAATGGTTTGGTGTTGTTCTGTTAAAAGTGCCATGAAATGTGAAAAGTTCATTTATGTCCTTCTGTGATCTTAGGAAGAAATGTTTCAGTGCTAAAGTAACAGGAATAGTTGTTTGTTAAGTTTGTTAAGTTTCATTCAAATGAGAGCGCTCTCTGACTTCTGCTAGCAGGTGAAGCTGGAACTCGCTTCAACTCGGATATGAAGTCATCCCCAGTTCCCTAGTTGGATTTTCGACATAAATGGGACGTAACATTAGCGCACAGGTCCTGCACGGCAGCTGTTGCAGTCATTGAGGGACTTGTAGTATGAGAGGTGGAGGGGCCTTTAAAAATAGACATATGGTGTTATCTCAGGAGCTGCATTTGATTGTAACCTGACACACCAGATGGACTGTCCAAAATATTTCACTGGTCCATCTGAAGATCCCATAGAAAGTGTTTGAGAAGGGCAGAACCTTTCAGAAGCATGTCTGGCAGATGATTGGACGATCGTTCTGTCAATCAGCATTTATTACAGGCCAATCAGATGATGTCGTAGTCGGGCGCTGCTTTGTTACAGAACGTGAACCACTTTGTAAAACAAACTGTCGTCAAAACATGTCAGAAGTGGAGTGAAAATATCCTTACTACAGAAAAGATTGTAGTGTTGGTGTTTGTTTTTCATTTAATAAAGAAATGTGGTCTACATCTGATGAACCTGCTAATGAAGCTGTGAGCATATATGCTAATCTCTATAAGTGCAGTCACTTCCTGCTGTCGTCTCGCTCCTGCCTTCCATCTTTTCCTGCTCTAGAGGATGCTGATTGGACCGTGCTGCTTTGGGCCAAGTACAATCATTGTAGATTGGAGCTTTGCAAATGGATCTGCATGATTAAAGACACTGAATCAGGCTGATCCAGCTGCTGTGCAAGATTCATTTAACTGTAGTCGCCATAGGGCCTGCTGCTGCTGCATCACTCTGTCATTTGCAGCCTGCCGTAAAGTGTGCAGACCTTACCTGACTGAAATCAGGTAAGGTCAGTATTGATTCAGTATTGATTCTGATATCCCATCTATTAAAATATGCTCATATCATCCCCAACCATGAGTTTTACAGATACAGATACAGTACAGGGACATCCTTATAGAGCAGTTTTCACTTTTTTGCTAATTAATCACAAAGGGACTTGATGAAATGTTCAGGGAATTTTGTTCATGCCATTAAAGAGAAGTCATTTCATTTTCGTGGTGGTGCAAATCCAGGATGCTTTTAAATGGTATGTTAACATTGGGCAGTTTTCTGTATTTTTGATAATGACAGGGCTAAGATGGTCTGAAATGCCTCAGAGGAGGTTTGTGTTCTCCTAGTACTTCTAGGTAAAGAATAAAATGTTTTTCTTTCTTTACAAAATCTATTTCTAACACAGGCTGTAACCATGAAACTGAACAGGTCAATTTTAGTAAAGCAAAGGCTCTGTGCTCCTGACAGAAGATGTTGGTCATGGTATTGTTGATAGGTGATACATTGATGCGGTTTAGATTTTTGTAAAAGTTGTGCTTAAGGGTGCCAGTGTAAGAAAAAGCAAAAAACGTTGCCATAAATTATTGTCTCTCCACATTTCAGGCAAAAGACAGATGTTGACAGTGTCATAAATAGTAGCCCAGTCTCATAGTAATGGCTCTTACTGATCTACATTGTTGTTACGTTAATTAAATCTTCATCAGTTGCATAATTAACTGAGTTGTAAAATGTTGTTTCAACTTCAATACATAGTTGTTCAACAAATTTATGACAGCCCACATCTTGTAAAGTTGTGTTTTATGTGCCTGCCAGTCTGACTGGGTGTTACGTTGTCAAGAGGGACCATGTTAACCAATGACTTTCAGCTGATCAAGTCTGTGGCTGACATGCTGACTGCAGATGTTGAAGATGTAAAGTCTCAAAATGCATGTCCCTGTGTTTTTGCTAAAGCTGCGTAAATCTGGCCTTTGAATATTGGGGCATTTAATATTAAAAATAACAATGAAACCAACAGTCCTGAAAGTCAGAAATGAACATGAGTGCTTCCTAAACTGTTAGACTGGGAGGGGGCGGTGGCTGTAACTCAGTCCAGAGGGACTTGTGCTGGGGACCAGAGGGTTGCCAGTTCAAGTCCCCAACGGCCCATGTTTGGAAGCTGGTTTGGTTGCTGGAGAGGTGCCAGCTGCTGTCCTGGGCACTGCTTAATTGCCCTTGAGCAAGGCACCTAACCCCAGAACTGGTCGGAAGCACTTCTTCAGGAGCAGCAAGCCATCACCCTGACATCTTTCCATTAATGCATGATCGTAGGACCTGTTTTTTCATGTGTATTTCAGCCTTTGTGTGCTTCTTCTTCTTCAGGGCATTATATAAGATCTAATAAATCTCAGTATTCAATGTCCTGGACATGACCAAGAAATGTATCAATAAGCCAGTGTTAATTTTGACAGCACTTTTTAATTTAGTTTTAGTTATAGTATTTTGCCTAAAATATCTTTTAGTTTTAGTCATGATTTAGTCACCTACATTGTTTCAATTTTAGTCTAGTTTTAGGTGATGGAATTTCACATTTTAGTCGACAAAATCTACTGTAAATTGGGTCGACTAAAATATGAAGTGTAAAGTGTAAGGCGTTGTTTATGTTTCCTTGAATTTCTGAAGTCATGTTTTACACTTGGATAAAATGAAACATCTAATAACCCTTTACTGAATGCTAGTAAAGTTTGAATGTATAAATGAACAGAAACAAATTGAACTTTTGTGTGATATGCAGTCACCTTTATTTAGGCTACCTGGTAGAGCATCTCAGTTACAATACCAGAATGACAACAAACAGTGAACCTGCGCTGCATGAATATATCAATTCATAAAGAGAGTAGCTCTGATTGGATCGCTCCACAACTTATCCCACCACCACGAAGCTAAGGCAGTTGTGATCGGATGTGCCTCTTAACTCATCCAACCTTTCCACACAACCAAAGAAGCTGTGATTGGATATGTTCCTAACCTGTCCCTACTTTCTAAATGACGAAATTAGGTCTGACTGGATTAAGTCTCTGTCCAACATTTCAGTCTAGTTTTTATCTGTTGATAAAAATGACTTTAGTTTTAGTTTTTGTCCATGTGCACTTGTTTTTATTAGTTACTGTCTAGTTTTTGTCAGGAGAAAAAAGGTTGTTGATGAAAACTATGACGAAAATGATCAGTCAACAAAATTAACAATGCAGTAAGCTTCAATATGTTTGTGCCCCATGATAATTTCTTTAGTTGCTCAGGTCCTATACCAACTTCTCAAAGATGTCCATCCACTGTGACTTTTTCCATTAAACTGGATCCCTCCCACATAAACCCCTCGCACAATAAGGGTTAGCCTGTCACAGATAGACAACTTGGCTTCTGCTGAAAAAGGGTTAAAACAAAGTACATCTCTACTTTACACAAACACAAAAATGGTCCTCCTAAGTTGATTGGCTTTCGATGTGCTAGCAATAAAGAGTTAATACACCAAACCCAACCAACCTGTACTGAGTAATACCGGACTGCATGGTGATACCCAACCCTGAGAGACTCTGAGGTGTGCTTAAATAGTTTGTGTATCAACACAAGGTGAAAGCAGCAAAACACCAAATATGAAGATGAACTTGAGCATATGACCAGGAAATGGTTTCAAACTGTAGGTTGTTATTGCAATCTGTTGCTGTTTTTCTTTTCTTTAGTAAGATTTTAATGGAATAGATATGAAAATATTCAGAAGCATGTGTGTGCCCAAAAAACATCAAATACAAGCCTGTACCAAATACAGACCTGGTCTCTTTTAATACTGATAAACAATAAAAAGTCTTTATATTGCAAAAGAGGCCCCTAAGGGTTCAGTGTTATATTTGATGTTAAATTAGTTTGTGGATAAAAAAAATGAGTAAATGTGGGATGCTGGTTTGGCAAAGTGGTCAGGAACCAGGCGCATCCCATATATGCTTCTGCAGGCCCTGACTGGAGTCCAGCCAGAGGCCCATTTGCAGTATGTCCTCCCCTTCTCTCTCCTATCAATAAAGACAGAAAATTGGCACAAAAATCATGCTTAAAGAGTGAGTAAAGGCAGCAAGACTCCAAAAAATGAAGTTAAAGTTAAACATCTGGCCAAGAAATGGATTTGAATGCAAAAATGATGATCTGGATAAATGGTAAAGAAATTCAGTAAAGCATGTGACATGAGAAACTAGAAGGACTCTGCTGCTTGTAATGGCTTTGTATAGGGCTATAAGATTTATTGTTTTTGGATCGAAATCACAATTTCAGACAATGCAATCATGTGATCGCCAAAGCTGCAGTTTTTTGCAGCGCTCCTGACTGAACCAGGAGCTGTTGTGTCAATGATTTTACACATACTATTTTATAAATTTGCAGGCAATTTGCATTTAAGATTGGTTGCAAATGAACGGTTTACTCACAACTGCGAATCGGTTCTCACTGCTCACATGAACAAGTAGTTCAAAAGAGTCAACTCGTTCGTGAGTGTAACATTTGCACCGTGAAAGTGCTGGTAAGCAGGTCAACAAGCCAAAGCCTCTGTTTAGGAGTAGAAGTTGGAGTATCCCTTAAATAATGAAAACAGATTATTTATCACCAATATTAGATGATGAATAATGTGTTATGTGCTTTTGATCATTGATTTCCTTACTGTTGTTTTTACTGTAAACATAGTGAACATTGCACCGAAGCTTGATTTGAAGAAAATCGTGAATTGAATTGAAATCACAATATCGGCCAGAAAAATCGCAATTTGATCTTTTCCTAAAATCGTTCAGCCCTTGCTTCTTAGTCAAATGTGAATCTTGATTTCCTTTCCTCCAAATAAGAAGTTCAAACTCTGTGTCATGTGAGGAAGCACAGTATTACATTTGTTTTTGAAATGATGTGCAGTTGGCATCGCCTCAACTGAATGAGTAAGTCCAACTAATAATTTCTCACAGGATCTTATGTCATTGTATAAGGTTCAGCACAAGCGCCAGCTGCCAGAAAAACAGCAGACTCAACCCCTTAATGGACATTCATGTTTAAATATTTTGGAAAATTAATTTATTGCTGGTCCCCACAGTGGCACAGTAAGGAGTGCACATGCCTCACAGCAAGAAGGTTGCTGGTTTGATACCTGCGTTGGTCGGGGAATGCATGCGTGGGTTCTCTTCCGGCCACAGACCAAAAACATGCTCATTAGGTTGGCTGGTGCTCCACATTGCCCTTAGGTATGAGTGTGAGCGTGGGTTATCTGTCTCTCTGAGGCCCTGTGATCGACTGGCAGCAGGTTCAGGGTGTCCCCAGCTGGGACAGGCTACAGCCCCCCGTGACCCTAAAAGAGCTAAGCGGTATAGATAATGGATGGATAAATGGAATTTATTGGTATATTATAATTTGTGTAGGCTAAGAAAACACTTTTTTCCAAAGCTGAATATTTATTTTCCTTTCATATTCTGTATCTCCAGGGATTAGTTACCTGTTTATGGTAAAAGTCTACATTCTTATACGTCTTTTGAGAATTACATCCTAATTATAACAACTTCATACAAGAATAATTTGCTCTTTCTCTATTTGTGTCTGTTTACAAGGGATGAAAGGTGAAGTTATTTAGCAGAAGTTATTCAGATTAGGGCTGGGTGATATGGCCTGCATATGGCCTGAAATCAATTTCTTATTTTAAATTGATCTTTTCCCTCTCAAAGAAGAAAAAAATCGATTGCCAAAAAATACACAAAACAGGTTTTGTTTTAATTTAGTCAAAAATGTCACAAAAGTAAACAGTATCTTCATTGACACTGTAAGCTGCATTGTTTTAATGAAACATCAAAATGACCGTCCCTGGTTGTTTTTTTCATCTTAAATACAACCAGAAATTGGCCTGGGCACAAAACAACAAACCTTGCTCTATAAAAATACTGAAAATATTTATTTCTATCTTTAATCAATGCCACAATTTGTAAGTGCTGTTGTTGTTTCACTGCTGGTACGAGATGTGGTTGAAAGTTACAGATCCAGCCGAGTCGATTTCCCCTCCCAGCAAGCTGCCTGCCAACTACCAGCCAGTTACCAGCCACTAGAAGTGTCTTCCACCTCTCTGGGGATGTGCCTAAATTTCACTGAAAACCGTCTTCCCTCACAAGGACACATAGCCTCAACCTTTTCCCTTTTTATTTAAGTAGAGCAAACTTGACAATGTAAATTCACACAAACTTGGTCGAAAATGTTAAGTTTATGTCTGTCAGGGTGGACAGGTCCTATCATGAACCCGCCATAGATCAGCCATGACCCCATCGGGAACAGAGGGGAAGTTTTATGTGGCTGCATCAGTATAATTACAAGAGCCCGGGGAAGGCAAAATGAATGGTGAAGTAAGTCAGGAGAAATAAAAGATTTTCATTGTTTCATTCTAATGCAACAGAAATTTTGAAGAAATTGATTTAATTGATATATCATCAAGACCATATTCAAATGCGCCTTCAACTTAAAAAACAAAAATAAATAAAAAATGATCAACAAACAAAAATAAGATTTATGCTAACATTTTCTCAAATCCCACAACACTGAACCCAGCCTGTTTGGTTTCATGGGAGGGACTTAAAGTGGGGGAGATTTTCCCACTGGCTGACTTCTCCATATGTCTGCAGAGAGCTATGTAGGCCCCCACAAACCTCGCTTTTGAACAAGATATTTTTATTACTTTTTAAATAACACATAAAAAAAACAATTACAGGAACTCCCCAACTCTAAATTCACTGGCAGACAATGTTACAGATATATTAAATAAATGTATAACAAATAAATAAATATAAAATAATAATAATAATGAATAAAATAAATAGTAATAATTAAAGCAACAAGATAAATAACAATGATAAAGTGAGAAAAGGGAAGGAAATATGAATATGGTAACAGTAACAAACCTTGCTTTTAAAAGCTTGGTCTGTGTGCAATTGCCCAAAACATCAACACATTACAACGATCGCTTTCTCTGCAGCTTATGTTTCATGCAAGAGTAATCCATTATTTTATCTGCAAATTGACATTAGTGCTGCCTAAATCCAGTTAGAGGCCTCTGGGTTTCAGAGTGTATATTTATCAGCCGTCATTTATTGCTTTTATGACCTCTTCCCTTCTTTTGTTGTGATGACAAGGTTGTTTTCCACAGTCCGCCATGCCACTCTGATGCACAACATCTCCCTTAAGTTTCTTACCAAAACACTGCAGCTGTTGCATGCCTTCAACATAATCCTTGCGGATTTAACTAGTTTCTGTCAGACCTGGCATTAGGGAAAAGGAGAAAAAAAATACTTAGCCGGGGGCCATCCAATCAGAAGTCACACAGCATCGCTAAGGTCAAACGCCACTGTGTTATTCAGCAGTTGGCAGCTAATAGTGAGAGGAATAATGACAGATCTGATAATGTGGCTGTCGCAGGGTCTGAACCCTGGTTAATAAGAGTGTGGTGCAAGATGGAGGCATGGCCCTGATCAATTAATCTGTACTTAGGACACCTGTTCAACTCAATTTGCTATGGCCAAAAATGGGCACAACCCTGCAGCTGATGTTCTGTTGAGCAGAGGCAGCATTTAGCCTGCATGTGCTAATGCTAGTATAGTTGTTACATAAGAAGATAAATGTGTGCTGGAGGACTACTAGCGCAGTCTCTGTGGCTCATAAGCATACACACAAACACACACATGCACATACACTCATTGGTTGTGTAGTAAAGGTTGTAACCCTGAGGCATTAAGCGCCCAGCAAATGATCGATGTGGTAGTTAAGGTGTGTTTGAAGAGGCAGGTGATTTGCAGCACAGAGAGAGAGGGAAGTGGTTTCATTATCAGCACTCGCGTTCTGCGGCAGCTCTTTAATGCACGTCTCTGCTTTGTTCAGTTCTGTATGCCATAATGTAGCTTTCACTGGAACAGTCAAGTGCTGCTCATATAATCAGCCTCACTTTTGTGTGACATTCAAAAAATGTGCATCTGACATAATGTATGCATGACATAGGGCTGCACACTGACAAGGAGCTGCTGATATAAAACATTTAAGCACAAGTGGGATATATTGCGGAATATTGGGGAAAAGACGGTATTTATTTATTTTTTTTATTTTGAACATCTTGAAAATGAGAAAAATGAACATAAATATACATTTATATATATCTATATCTATCTATCTATCTATATATATATATATATATATATATGTATATGTATATATATATATATATATATATATATGTATATATATATATATGTATATATATATATATGTATATATATATATATACATCGGAAGACAAACAGAAAGATACAGCAGATCAAGATCAGCACAGAATTTTCACAATGAGTCCTCCTTTATTTTGTTCTAAAAGGGTGCAGGATGACATACATAACTTATCTAGTCCTACCCCTTTTCTCCAAAAATGACCTAAAAAATTCAAGTCTCAGGCATTCAAACAAACACTTAAAAATACACCTTGATACAGCTAACAGCAAAACTGTAACAGTGATAAACACACTATTGCAAGGCAGACCTTTGTCTTTTACTTCATACCATCCTAGTCTGGTAGTTTTTAATCTATGTTTGAAACCTACTTATTGTTTTACATGTTTTCTTTTCTTTATTGCAGATGAACAGGTCCTGACTGCTTGTTTTTTTTTTAACATAAACCTCTGGGATTAATGGTACTCTCCTTTAGATGGAAAAAACTTTTGAATATTTTTTGGCAACTGGTTATTTTTAACTTTGTACATGATTTGGATTGTCTTGAAGTCAACCAGGGCCTGAAATTTTTGTGTGAGGTGATTTTAAGGAGTACTCTGTTTTTGGAAATACAACAAACAATATTATATGTACCAACAAATACAGTTTGTGATTGGGCTGAAAGTATATTCCATAAGCCCCGCCCCCTTGAACTGCACTGAATAACAATGGCAGCGTCCAAGACGTATCAAAGCATGATTTACAGGATTGTGATTTCAAAATTAAAAAGATAGAAAAAACAAAAATGGAAACTGAAATTCCAATGTTTTTTTAATTAAAAAAAAACACAAAATTGAATTAAAAATTAGTGAGTTTTTTTTTATTTAGTTGAATTATATTTTTGATTCAGCTCCTTAATTATTTTAATAAAGTATTCAGATTCAAGATTCAATTCAATAACGAACATTGAAATTTCAGTTTCAATTTTTATTTTTTTCTTTCTTTTTTTTATTTTCAAAATATAACCATTTTGGCCTGGATTTACCTCCATAGTACTTCACACAGAAGCCTTCAGAAAGGTCTTCACTTTGCCGTAAAAGTATATATTCAGCATCTGAAGGCAGAATTGAACAAGTTGGAGGCAAGAGCTCTCAGGTCTCTGTGCAAGAGGGAGACACCTCATCTTGTTGTCATTACAGACAATGTTAAAGTCAGCATTGTTCCTACACAGCAGTATAACATTTTTTTTTTCATTTTATGAACCTTTCCAAATTTGGAAAGCCATTTATGGCTGTAGCCCCAGTCCTTGTAGAGGCGTAGAGGAACTCCTTGCTGGGTCCTCGATTGACGAACTGCTTAAACACTGAAAAATGTAAAAAATTTTACCTGTCTTTGTAACATACTGTATATGTTAATGATATTTATCCAAACAACAATGTGTGGCTCTCATTCACTCTAATGTCAGATACTTAAATAATAGAATCACTGAAATGAATTGTAAAGCAATGATGATCTGATGTTGCAAAGGTGAAACTGACCATAATATGAGCAGTGATTAGCTTACTGAAGGAAAAGCTACAAATGAAAGTTTGCTCCATGGTGATGTTTATTCACCAGGTTAAACAAAATATGTGTATTTGTATATAATATCATTTTACCGCTAGTTTTGCTAATGCTATGTTGCCTTGGAGTAGATGTAGACACCCTAGTTGATCTTTATGTTGAGCTGACCACACAGTTTAATCCAGGGGTCACCAATTTTTTTCAGCCTTGGAGCTACCAGAAATGTGAGGAGTGTTAAAGAGGGCTGCTTTTTGGATTTGAAGTTTTTGAGAAATATACATTGTAGAGTTTATCTGAAAGTAATAATATGCTTATGATAGGCGGCATATGACACTATGTTTACTTTTTACATGTAATGATTCCTGACTATGATTATCATTAGTAATTATTATGAGAACAATATTCTTAAATTCATCCTTAATATTTTAGGTACCTCTTCATCTTATCTGATATGTACAACATTAACACTTCTGTGATTTCCTTTTTGAACATGTGACACTGTAGGAGCTCTGGCTGAAAAGAGTGCTGATAGAGATGTGGCATCATTGCACCAACATAAACTTTGACCCCACGCAGGTCAAAGTTTAGAGAAAATAGACAATGTTAAAAGTTAATGCACATGCTACACTTCTTGCTTTTTGTTTTAATGTAAGTATGATTTATTTGCAAACATACAATTTGTAGTAAAAACGGCTATTTATCTCAAGCTCTATGGTGATGATGGTGATGCTTTTGTTAAAATGTTTCACCTCTGCACCCTCTGAGCTACTGGGTGCTCGTGGGCACCCTGTTGGCTACCCCTGGTTCAATCCAAAGGAGACACTTTGCTGTGTTTATGAGCTTTAGGGAACAGAACAAAGTCCACTCTCTTCTCTAGCCTCTCAGTATGTCTCATATCAGTGTTACATGTCTTAGCTGTATAAATATCAATAAAACCAAAGAGGAGCCAAAGTCCACGAGCCGCATTTCAGTGTGTATTGAGTGGCATGCCAGATATTGGTCTGTGGCGTTCGAGGGCAGGATTTAGTGATTACAGTGTTCTTATGTTCAATAGTTGCACTGCAGCAATGTCAGTGACATGACTCAAAGCTTTATGGAAACCAAAAGGGAAACTTAAATTCTGTCCCTGACAATGTAAAAGTCTGTTGGCACCAGCATCAGTAGACTAGCTCAGAGACTGAGGTGCATTCAGGGTCTTCATGTTACCAAAGACCCTGTCCAATAGACTTTTTTTATCTGATGTTTTTGCCTTCTTTTTATCAGAATTCTAAAAATACTCATTGTAAAGGTCATGAGTTGACATCTAAAAAAGGATGTTTGTGAGGATATCATTGAACATAGAAAAATAAAACATTTGTCTGAATTTTCACAAAAGGAAGAGAAGGTTACTGCAATATTATTTTTTTTACCAATGTAATTCAGCCCTAGTTTGTAGGGCTGTCACCTTTTACTCAATATTTGAATGTCCATTCAAGCATGGGAATATTTTAAGAAAATGGAGGACTCACAAAGCTACTCAGGGTGGACAATAACAGCACCGAATCATCTGCTGAGTGCTGTTGATGGCAAAATCTAAATCAAAGGCTCTCCTGACAGCTTTTCATCCAAAACATTGAGTCGAGGAGGAGGCACCAAAGTAACCGTAATAAATAACAAATATTCATATGTCGTGTATGTTTGAAAACCATTCAAGTTTGATTTTGGGGAAAAGTGACAGCCTCACTTGTTTGTGGTGGTCCCTTCAAGTTGGGATATAGCACTACTTTTCATGCAAAAGCTGATAGACTCTGGGTGGTAGTACCGCTGTTGGTGTCTTACATTGACTGTAGCCACGTGGTTCCTGCAGGACCTTGTTAGGGCCAGTCTGTGGATTCAACCGTTGTCTATACACCCACTCAACTAAACCTTAGACCTACTCACTAACATTTAGGTCATGTTAAGGTAGAACTAAATGCTGGCTGACCTCATGGCTGTGGCAGTAGTGTGTAAAGACTTGATTATCAAAGAACAATCAGAAATGCTCGGAGTTGGGTGCCAGTCCATTTTTGTAGTCCTTGTTAGTAGTTAGCAATCTTCAGCAGTGTAAGATTGTATAGCAGGCAACATCAGATGCATTTTATTATTTCCCATTGAACATGAAAATCACATGTTTGTGTGTTCATCATGAACCTTTTTTCAGGCATTTATCCAAACTGGTATTCAACATCTCATATAGTTTCAGGCTTGGGAACCAGCAAGTGCTAAATGCTAACTTACTTTCACATTTTTGACTTGTTCCTGCACCACGTTGTTTATTTGCAGCACCCCTAACTCAAAGTGCGTTCACATTGAGTGTTAAAACAGAAAAGTCAGAAAATTAATAGCAACTTAATCTTCTCTCTGCATGTTAGATAATACAGAACTCTTACATCAGAAACAGTGAATAGCAGCAGGAAATGATGAATTTGAATGCCTTGTACTATAATGTTGAGATTTTGGTCCTGAATGTTTCTACGTAAGTCCAATTTTATAGCTTTTTAGCTGAAGAAAGTGTTCCTAGGGTTTATTATTTGGTTAAATATTGACTCAGTATCACCATAATAATTATGATATTTAGTATATTTTTACACCATGAAGGAATATCCAAGTTTTTATCAGTGTTAGCTAAGGAATTTGAGGTTAAATGTTTGTCTCAAAGATACCTAAGGCTTGAACCCTTGACTTTCCAGTAAAGCGGCTCTTCAAACTGAACTACTGAGTGTAATATTAAGATGATCTTTGCGCCTGAAGTCAAGCAGCAGAAGTTCAATGACAGTTTGAAAATACTGGAAGCCCAGTTTTTGTTGTTTAAGTCATTGTTTTTCACCCATCCCTACACTGCTTACAGGGCTGCAAAGTCTTAGTCTGCTGAGAAGCTTCATGTGAGACGCTCCTCCAGTCAGAGAGAATCAGAAAAGACTTAAAAAAACAAGCTGCTCTGGCAGGAATAATCGTGTGTTCATACTTTATCTGCCATTCTGATGTGTCTGTGTAGAGAAGGGGGATATGGGCTACATGGGTTGAACGAGGTTTGTGTTTTCTGGAAATACCGCTGCTCCTGTAATCTGCCCTGATCCTACAGGCAGGGGTCGTAACCCATCCATCCAAATTCAGTCGGATAAGACCTGTGATAAGGCCAAAAGAGAAGCTGCTCTGCAAGGGGGTCGGTTCACTGTTTGGAGCGAAAACAAGGACGGATGAAACGTATCAATCCATGTGTGGATCATGCTGGATGAAGCAGAGAGCAGGGATGTGTTAAGTCACTCTGATGGCATATTTATTCTACTCGTAGTGTGAACAATAGTTTTGATGTAATTTCTTTTAGTTACTAATTAAAAAAAAAAAAGTCAATTTTAGTTAGACAAGTGCTCTGATAAAGCTTTGGTGAATTTTTTTTTTCCAACAGACTGAAGGTGCGTTCACACCGAACACAACTTTGGCGACCTCGGCGACCACTCTTCATGCAGAGTCAATGTACAGCCACGATCTGCCACGACCACGCGCTGATCTCACACGCTGTGACGGATGCGTTCTGGGCGACTTGGTCACATCTTTAGAGACATGGGGGCGGCGCCCCTGTTACTGCAGATGGGAACTCTGGGGTCTCTTTGGACGCGGAGCAGGTCGCAGCGCTCGGTCAACAAAGTTGAAAAATTTGAACTCTTCAGGCGATGTCATGCTGCGAGAGCCAATCAGCGTTGTGTGGGCACGTGATTGACACCCGTGACAGACTGTTTTTATTCCAGTTCACAGAGTGAAAGTCTATGTCCATGTGATGAACATTAGTTAGTGAGTACATCAGTTCCGCCTAGAAGGACCACAGAAAACTCACAGAAGGTGCTGCTGCAGGGCCAGCAGCTGCAGTGTTTTGTGGTTGGTAGATGAGTGAAAAGGATGCAGCTGGAATAATGTCAGCTAATACGTCCTATTAAATGATATGATACGATCGCAGGGTCAAACTTGAGTGGGCGTGACATCACTGAGCAACGGCGACGGCGACAAAATGAGCTAAGTACAGGTGACAGAACTTGGGTTTGTGACGCGATCTTGGTTGCAAAGTTGCATTAGATGTGAACGCACTTTTAGGTTGTCATGACACCAGAATTTAGACTTCTGCACAATACCAGTAAAAAATAAAATTTCCATATTTGTATGGATAGCAGAGAAAAAGATACAATGAAATAACAAATTAGTCCTTCAAATGAGATCAGCAACCTGCATTTTTTATGTATGACAAGTGCTTTTTAAATAAAATTGAGTTTGATTGTTTGATATTTTATCTAACTACAGTTGTCATTTTCAAGAATTCATGATTTCATACAACATATTAAAAGTATACAGCACATCCGATTGTTTTGGAATAAAATTATTTCACGGCTTGATACAATCGATTGAACCTATATAGTTTATTTTAATGAGAAAAATGTATTTTTTAAATATTATTTTAACATTATTAACTCATTTGCTAACTACAGTCAGCACAATGTGTGATTATTTTTAATTTCTGATTTTTAGTAATTTATTGAGTGATTCATGTAGCACAAATTTACAATAAAAGAAAAATGTGCATGTTAAACTTTTAAGTAATAAGTCGAATTCATAACTGATTATTTGACCTCAAAAAACTTTTTGCTCTGATTACAGTGCTATTAGTTAATTTAGTCATATTCAGTTGTTTAATATGGTTTTAATACACTGTTTTGCTTCAGTAACTCTAAACGGTGCTTGTTGTGAGCCTTTTTTTTGTTAAGTTATCTATTTTTAGACTAAGATTAGCACTTTATACAATTTTGAAAGAAATACATATGAAACTAAACTGCAGGGTGCATGTGCAAACCACTGTGGATGTGCTTGTGAGAAGGTCAACAAAACAAAGCCCATCCAAACCATGAGCAGCTCAACTTTTCAGCCTTTTGAACAGCATTACCAGTTTTAATCTGTTCGTCCATGCTGATGTTCCCTCCCTTAGTTTTGCCTTTGTTGAGGCACCTTTAGCTCAACGGCTCCAGAGATTCCATCGTCTTTCCTTCTGCATCCACCTCATATTAAAAGATATTGACAAGAAACACCTTTTTTTCTCTTTTTCTACTAAAGGTACTTTCAGAGTCAGACTCACCACCTCTTGGTAGTTTGTTTGAGAAAACACAGGGAGTGCATGCAAACTGCATCCAGAACCACCAACTCAGGGAGTCAAACCAGCAACCTTTTTGCTGTTAGGCTTGAACACTACCCTGCTGAACCACCACACGGCTCCATATCATATTACCATATCACCAGATTTTTGATGATACACCTTAATTTCTCTCTTCTACACCTTGGTGGCTGGCCTTGCTAGAAGACTGATGAAGACATGTTCCGAAAACCAAAGGAAAAGACGAGTAATTATAAAGAGTAATTAAAAACTGGCATTAATATTTAGGGCACAATCACACTGGCCACATCCTGCCATGCTTAGGTCTGTTTCCCATTTGTCCAGTGAGATTGCTCCGTGCTGTTCTTAAGAGGATAGTTCTGGCTGCTTTAGGCCAATAGCACAGTAAATATGTCTGCCACCAAAGAAACTTACAAGCTTCGTCCCTGAGGGAAGATATCCAGGGGCAGACGCAAGCCAGCATAAGGCAGTCCATGGTTCCACTGAGGGGCTTTGTCGAGGAAAAGTTAGAATTTTATTGTAGTGTCTAGTCCAGGGAAGGGCAACTGCAGTTATCAAGAGGGCCACATAAAACCATTTTTCCACATTGTTACAAAATTTCAGATACTCTCAGTGGGGAAAAATGATGTGTGATAAACAAAGTATGTTAATATAAAGTTGTCATGAAAATAGTATATCAATATACATATATTGTCACACAAATTCAAGTTATTATGCATAGTTAATCAACTTGATATTCAAGCTAATTTAGCCAATGTACACAGAATTAAAGCCAATTAAGCTATTTTTTAAAACAATGAAACAATGAGTGTTTTACAATTTTTAAAGATTTTTTTGTACCGCTGCCATTTTTCTTGATATAGTATTGAGTGATACTTGATATAATGTTCTAATGCTTTATTAAAGAGATTTAGAAACATTATTATAGCAAAGTAAGTTCTTCAATAACTTGCAAAAACCGATGAAAATATAAATCTCTTATTTCTTTATGTTTACAATTTGTTGATTTTTGGAAATGACTGGCGGGACACATTTAGTGATGTGAAGGGCCACATGTGGCCCCCAGCCTGCCAGTTGCCCACCCCTAGTCTAGTCCAACTACAATGTTGAGTTGATTTATCTTAAAACTGGGGTAATTGCAAGGCTTTCAGTGGCATTGTGTACTGATTGATATATCTACTGGTGCCCACCCCCGGATATCTTCCCTCAGGGACGAAGCTCGCAAGTTTCTTTTGTGGCAAACTTGTTTACTCTGCTGCTGGCCTCAAGCAACCCCACTTCAAAAAACCTGAACTAAGTCTTTAAGTTTACTCCCACGGCTTACAGAAACTGTCCCTGCTTGCACTGGGAGAACCTGCAATCTCATCCCATAATGGCTTAGACTGACCTTGGGAGTCAAACCAGCAACCATCTTACTGTGAGTCATGAGCACTAACCTGCTGCATCACCGTGCAGCTAATTCGTTTTTGTCTTCTAATTGACAGGTACAGCCAATTAAGTGTGGTCAAGAAAGCACATTAAAAATGCAGGAACTGCAGTGGTAGAGAAGTAGAGAAGTTCATAAGAGCGAGTTGGTAGATGCAGTGAAGAGTTTTTATTTTTCTTTCTTAAATCAACAGTACTTTTGCTTGTTCCACTGCTGTCCTGTCTTCTCTTTTTCTCCTCTCTCACCATTAGGAGGCTGAAAGGGCAGCCAATTACTCCCTGAGCCCAGCATGTGGTTTGGCTAATGAAGTCCCAGGGGAGCCAAGTGTGTGAAGGGGTGTCTATGTGTGTGTTCTTTAGCATGAAAGGGAAAAACAGCTCTCATCTGATATTGCGGGAAAGAGAAACCACGCTTGCTGCTCTCTCTGCTGATATAACCTCTTCAGAGAGCAGATCTCAGAGTGGACTCTTCCTCTGAGGCTCGATCTGTCCTCCTCTGCTCTTAGCCATCACTTCACTCTCTGACCACAAGACATCCTCTGACCCTTTGGCTTCTTGAGAACATCTTCCTCAGTTTTCCAGTAATAAAAACTCTTTCTGGCTTTATCGATGGTTTTGAATGGTTTACAAAGAAATTTATCAAGAAGGAAAGGAAAAGGCAGTTAGGAAACACTGCAATTAGTTTTTTCTTCCTCCTACTTGTGTTTTCAAAAGGTGGTTTGAAAGGCTTCACTTTATTTTAAGAGGGTGCTTTCACACCCACCACATTTTGTCCATACCGAACAAACTCTGGTTCGCTTCAGTGGAAAGTTGTTGGTTTGGGCTGGTGTGAGAGCTCACATGAACTCTGGTGCAGATTTAAAGAACTGAACTCTGGTCCACCAAAAAACTAGGTCTCAGTTCGCTTCCAATCGGATAAGAGTTTGATTTGCTGTAGGTGTGAAAACCATCCGAACCAAACAAGGACCAACAAGGCAAGTGAACCAAAAGGTAGAGAATTGTGGTTTGGATTTGGCCGAATATTACCACAGAAAAGCTAACATAAAGCATGGCTATTATTAGCATTGCTAGCACCACCAGCCTCTGGTCCTCTTAACAGGTTAATGTCTACAAATCTGCACGCAATATGTTGACGTATCGCTCCAGTCAGTATGCAGTTGCCATCTAAAGCTGCCTTTACTTTATGGCAAAGAAACTCCAGAAGTATTTCAAGCTGAGCAATGTTAGTACTTGATGTCAGTTGCATATTTCTGACTCATAAAGCATCAGTGGGCCAGAGGGCAGAACTAACACCATAACTACAGCCTCACCCAGTGGTGGGAGGCTGGATAACACAACATTTGACAGGATTTTGTCCCCCTGACTAGATGCAGTTTAAAAGAAAACCAAACCAAGAGAAAAATGAAAAAAATGAACTGTTGCAACTTCACCCCCGAACTGAGTTCGCTGAATTTTAGGTGTGAAAGTGACCTAATAGTTGATTCCACAAGTATGTAGCGTTAATTTTGACAGCACTTTTTAAATTTACTTTTAGTTATAGTCTTTGGCCTAAAATATTTTTAGTTTAAGTCATAATTTAGTCATCTAAATTGTCTTAATTTTAGTCTAGTTTTAGTTGATGAAATTTCACAACATTTTAGTCAAATGAAATGTACTGTAAACTTAGTCGACTAAAATATGAAGTGTAAAGGGTAAGGCATTTTTTATGTTTCCTTGAATTTCCTAGGCTACCTGGCAGAGCATCTCAGTTACAATACCAGAATTGACAACAAACAGTGAACCTGCTCTACATCAATTCATAAAGAGAGTAGCTCTGTTGGATCACTCACCCAACTTATCCCGCCACCACAAAGTTAAGGCAGTTGTGACTGGATGTCCCTCTTAACTCATCCAACCTTTCACATGCTCCTCTCAGCAGGGAGTGTGCCCTGCTGGATGGGAGAGAAGTGGTGGATGCGGGCACGACATGATGTCAAAAATAAGTGGCAGAAACCAGTGTTCATAATTTGGCAAACCAAGAAGCAGAGCTTTACACTATGATCACAATTCAAATTACTTCAGTGATACATGTTGAAAAGCCTATCAACAGCTTGATGATAGAGTTGAGAGGAGCATTGCAGCAAGTCAGGCAGCGTCATTCTGTGCAGGATGGTTTCAGGAGAAAGAAATCTCCCAAACAATCATCCAATCACCTGCTGGATATGCTTCTGAAAGGTTCTGCCCTGCACAAACACTTTCTTTGGGCTCTTTCCCAAAGAACTGGTAAATGGCTCTCATCCTCAATCTGAGAGCACTGTTTGAAAACTGATTTTAAAATCAGTTTTTATACCCTCCATTATATCTGATAAGACTCTTATTGCTGATAAAACATAAGATGTGATTGTATTCAAACATTCATTGATGTCTTCAGTTGACAGCATGCACAGTCATTGCTCAGGAAAGTCATCACCTGTCTCTTTTCTCTAGTTGTTTACGTCTATGTGACGCAGCAGATGTCCTCCAATGAACCCAACTTATCTGAAGGATTGTCATCGCTTATCTATGAATAAGTCCCATAAGCCTCATGGGACCAGTAATACCAGGGGACCTCTAGTAATTTGTAATTGCAGGGACCTTCTGTGAACTCAATCTCATGCCAATCTGCCATGATTCATAATTTATAAGGTGAAAAGTCCCCCAAATTTCCCCCACATATTCCACCAAAGAAGCCATTTAAGATTTGTTGATGAAATAAATGAATAAATAACAAATACGTCATATGAAGTGGATTTTTTCTTTCTTTATTTAGTGTAAAATGCTTGTTTCCCCTTGCCTTTTTCTGTCTCTTTTGCGGTCAGAAATTTCAGAGGCTGTGTAGCCAGGCATGAATAAAAGCATTTTAGCAGGCTTATTTTTTTAAACCACCACAGAGGATGAAAAGCTGAAAGAGCTCCAGATGTATCCTCAGAGCATGATGAGATGGATAATGACAGTCTCTGATTAAAAAAACAGTTCTCTTTTATTATTTGACTTACAAAAGAGCAGTACTTATGTGGATGTGTATTAATAGTAATGTTAAGCAACACATGTTATGTAGACCCTTGACATAACATCGAGGGTTATTGTCAGAGAATTTAGATAAAACACAGAAGTCTGCCTGTGTGCAGATGTGGGCAGCTTCACACTAAGAGTCCTGGTAAAAGTTACAAATATTTCATTTGAGTTTCTTACCCATTATCGTCCCTTAAACATGAAAATATTGGTAGACATTTATTACAAAACTGTCTGTGAGCTCATGTAGTTCTGCTCAACCAACCGAAATGTGAGGAGGGGGTAACAAAGAGTCCATCTTAATGGGTCAAATTATGCTTTTTCAAGTCTTATATGCTGTTTAGATCAGGATCAGAGGGTGCGAAGACACTGACAAAAGCACATGAGCTTGTGCATTATATAACCTGCCCTAATACAGGATCAGAGGGAGTCAAGGGCTTGTGTCTAAACCCCAGTAAAGAGACTTTCATCAGGACTCACTCTGTTTTTGTCAGCTGCTTAACAATGACATTTAGGAATGTCATTGTTAAAGAGAAAACTAATTAACCCTCCAAACTACAAGGGATACCTGGCAACCCCAAGCTGTAACAATGAATTTGTTGGAAACTTTTAGTGGGTCTCTATGGGGACATCTGTTTGGAAGCTGATTTTTGTCAATTTATGGAAGGTTAAAGGTCAAATACATCCTTGCAGAACTTTCTTAAACCTTTAACGCTTTTGTGTCATATTTGATCCATACTTTTATGATACCTCTATAACAAGTTACTTAAAAAAAACATCTGAAAACAATCAGATAAATGATAAAAATGTCCTCAAATGGATTATCAGTTTCAAAAACACCTAATGTATCAAAAGAGATACAAAAAATATATATGTTACATTTTATGGAAATTTTGATTTTTTTAGGATTTCAGTAGAAAGCGAAATAAACATTTCAGCTCCAAAAAATTCGAATTTTCTGACTAAAATTTGTGTTTTCAGGCATTAAAGGGTCAACCCATCCATGAAGTGCAGTGGTTGTTTTTGTGGAAATTTTGTATTCGTAGATCCACAGTGGTAAATCTGGAATTAATGACCCCGCCCAATTTTTACCTCCGCCAAGGAGGTTATGATTTTGCCAGTGTTTATGTTGTTTGTTTGCTGGGAGGATTGTGCAAATTTAGACAGATTGGACAGATTTTGCTGAAATTTTCCGGAGATGTTGGTAATGGCCCAACTTAAAAATGATTCGATTTTGGTGGTGATCCAGGTAACCACCATTAGCGAACAGTTGTTTTTGCTCAATAACTGTCTAACTAATGATGATATCAACATGATTTTGAGTGCTAGGTGTGGGTTTCGAGGGTCAAGGAATCATATTATGATGGCAACTTTATCCTGGAATTATTTCTTATAGATGTAACAGCAATATGTGAGCTAGCTTGGCGGAGGTTTGTGCTCTCCAAGTGCTTTCTTGTTTGATTTGAGCGATTAGCAGTGACGTTTTGAGGCCTCCATTTTGACTGCTAGAGAAAGTGACAACTTCCTGTCAGTTGAAAGCGTCCAATCAGGAGCAGTCAAAAGTACACAAGAGACATAAATTATCCACAATTCCCAAACAAAGTAAAATGATGAAAGTTTAAGTGACGTATTGTTGCAATTTTTAGCATTTGAGACATAAATTCCAACCAGAAATGGCACAAATTACTAAATGGAGCAAAGAGCGTCTGAAGAAATAACTATGAATAAGTAAACATAGCTTTTGCTGCAAGTTTTTTGGCATACTTAAATGTTGTTCTTCTGATAGCCAAGGCTTGATAGAAATGTGTTCAAGTTTTGTCAGATTGAAATTTAATTTTGATCTTTTGTTTTGTCTCTAAGTGCATACAACTTGTAATACATCAATCTAATATCATCACACTCTAAATATTTTGACAGCCCAGGCTGTCCTGAGAAAAATGATGTCTCTATTTTGACTTTGCTTGAAAGGGTTGAGGTTTTACAAACATTATTACAATAAATAAAACAAAGTGAAAGTAGAAAATAATGTTCTGGAGCTGTAAAAGCTACACAAGGAAGTCGCAAGCATCCTCCAGTTACACAGATCATGTAGAGTCAAATATGTATTTAACCATGTAAGAGTGCATGAGCACAAGGTATAGCTGTGAATTCATCTCAGGATGTACTTTTTCATTAGTTACAGTGATGACAGAGACAAGGGGTCTCAGTGTAAAATCTGCACGGTCAAGCTACAGAGGTGAATATGTGAGGATCTCAGTTATAAAGGTAATTAAATTAAACATTTTTGTGTCCGCTCCACCTGTAAACAGTGCCAGTAGCTGCTGTCAGACGCTCAGGTGGCTTTAGGCAAACGCACTTTGGAAAATGGATGAGATGTTGAAGAGTCGAGCCCCCTGGGATCTTCACTTAGGAATGTGATTTAGGGCTCTAATTTTGTAGACCAGGCACAGGTGGGGCGCACCTGTCCTGCGCCGCGCCTGCACTGCGCCAACAGGGTGTGTCCAGGGCATTTTGCAAGTTTCGTGCATGGCGCAGTCTGGCGCAGGCAGGCGCACCCATGCCTCCGTCCCTCCTACCGGCGCACTTAGCAGAGAGGGAGGAGAGAAGACTTGAGTTGGTTTAACACAGCCGAGTGTAATCTTCACCAATCAAATGAACGCCTCTCCTCTCCTTTAAATGCGCTGCGGGCGAGGCGCAGTGACAATTTCACCTCGGTGGCGAAGAAGGTCAGAGCTGCTGTCACTTTTACAGCAACTGGGAGAGCGCAGGGGCCACCGGGCTGCGCATCGGAGGCCAAGATGCGTGTCACCGTGTGGACCACCTCACGGGACAGATGTAATCTGTTCCTGTGTCATAAATAGGAGTACAAAATTAAGTGATAATTACATTTAAACACAGCAGCAGGCTAATCCATTCATCATGCTTGTGATCCACCTGCATTACTGGTCTGTCATCGCCAAATAGGTGAAATTATATCTCCTCCTCATCCTCCTTGGAATAATGTACTCCATCTTTTTAGATCACTTTACGAATAAAGATTAAAACAGAGAAATATGGGCAATCACAGGTAAATCCTTATAAAAACACCGAGTGACTTACATTTATTCAGCGAGCGTCTCTCTCTTTTTTCTTTTCTTTTGAATTTCATGAGATGAGAGAATCTCCGTATCAGTTGATGTGGCTGTTTGTGGTTGACTGAGAGATGTGAACTCGTTAGTTATGACAAGCGTCTCTGATCTGTCATCAGATGTGACGGGACAATTAATATAGATACAAATGTATATGCTGGCTCAGACGGTTACATTGAATAGTGGTTGCTGTGATTGTTTATTGCATTGAAATGTGCCTGACACTCTGGATACCTGCCTGTGAGGTTTTGGTGACGTGTGCGCACTGTGCGCCTGTCAGCCTAATTACCACTGCCCCGAGTGCGCCTCGTCTGCGCCGAGAATAGACCAGGTTGGAGCTGGCGGGCTTTCAGCGCACCTTCCGCGCGTTTTTTTGGCACGAAATTGTCACTACGCCAAGCTGAATCTTTCGACACCTCCCCCTGGTGTGCCGTCACACCCATCTTGGCGCAGCCCGTCTACCAAATTGCCTAACTGGCTGCGCACGGCGGTGCGCCGGACGAAATTACCACTGCGCGGGGTGCGCCAGGCTGCGCCACCCTGAGTTGCGCCAGGAAATTAGAGCCCATAGAGTTGTGCAATCAGATTTGTTTGTTTTATTGATAAAATGAAGATGGGAGGGGCCCACACACATATTCTTATGGAAAGACTGTAAATAAAAGTGTATAATTATTATTTAGTAAAATTATGTAACATCGCAGCTGACAGAGCCTTACACCCTCCCTGAGACCGTATGGCCCCCTGCTTGGAGTGCAGATGCATGGATGAATGCTGTCTTTGTATCTGATAGTTTGCACAGTTTACATTATTTATATCACTGTCACCGTTGTTTTGTTTTTTATGTGTAAAAGAAGCACAGTTTGTGGGACAGATTGCACTGCAAGGAAAGAAAGCTCCACTTGATTCTTGTGTAATATGTGAAGGATTATTTTCAGCAGCTGTGTCTTGTGACAGAGTAGTGAATGTTGTCCATGATTTCTCTTCATTATATGTGAGCAGAAGAAGTATTCTGACAGCGTGAGGAGCAGGTAAAATGTTCCGGGTGAGAAATTAAAACCTGTTTCATACCGTGACAGCATCATTTAAGCTCATCACCTCCCAACCCCCACCTCTGCCGGGCTCTTGCAGGACTCTCTGGGCAATAACAGAGACCCAATCAGAAATAGAAAAATCGATCTGGCGCCGGCTGGCTTGAATGCATTTACAAGCAGCCGTAATGACTGCAGACTCATTTCTCCTGCTGCTGGTGCAATCACATAGCAACCTTTTTTTTTTTTTTTCATTGGAGCTGCGAGCAGAACAGCAGCGATATTCTGTAGAGTGTTCAATTAAATGTGTTGTATGCCTCTCAGGGAGCAGCATGATACTCCTGGGAGTGTATGTGAGCTGCTCAAATGCTTTTTTTTCATTTATTGCCATTTGACATGGACCAAAGCTTGTTTGTAAGCTATACCTTTTATCTGATCTAATTGAGATTGACTTGCACAAGCTCTCTTATTCAAACCCTCCAGTGTTTTGAGATCAGTGATTAAGTTAATGCTAATTACTGGACATTCAGAATTGTGTATGTAGGAACAGACATAACTTGAAACATGGAAAATATTGCAGGCTCTGTTTACATTTCAGTATTTTTCTAAGGTGAAATAGTCTGAGGCAAGTGTATGCTTTCTTACATTTTTCAGAATAACTGGTTGCGTATGTGTTGGTGGGTTCAGAGAGACTTTTTATTGTGTATTTACATGCACTGTTACTCAGTAAAATGACAGTTTCAGAGAATATCAGACACGCTAAATGATTTTCCATTTAAACACTGGGTGAGTTTGTGCTTCCAATACTTTAAATTGTATTTACATTGGTGTTTACTTGCTTATTCCTCAGTTTTCTTGAACAAGCTGTCTTTAGTCTTGTTGCCAGGCCAGGGGAGGTCAAGAAGACTGGCTATGTATCCCCCAAACTCGGTTAAAACTTTCGTCATTAACTGAATAATTTTATGCCTGTAATGCTGCTGGTGGTGCAGCAAGTTGAGCTTGAAGGTTGCTAGTTCAGCTTTTCTTGTTATTTGGCCCTTTCCATGTGGAGTTTGTATTTTTATTTATTTATGTATTTAATGCTCATTTGGAGGGGATGTTGCACATTAATAAACATCATAATACAAATGTAATATGCCTGAGTTAGCATAACTGCTAAATTGCACCCTTAGTCCCTTGGCATGTTACATCAATGATACATATTTCTACAAGAAGACAAACTAAGAGGATGAAAGTGCAACACAGTTGCAATTAGTATTCTTCCTGTTCTCCTTGTGCATGTGTGTTGTTTCTTAGGCTACTACAGTTTCCTTTCACAGACCAAAAACATGCTTGTTAGGTTACTTAGTGACTCCAAATTGTGAGTTTGTTTGTCCTGTGATCTGCAAGCCGCTGTTCCAGGATGTCCTGCATCTCAGAGAATGTTTTCTGCAATAGGGTCCAGCCCCTGCGATCACCAAAGGGACCGGTGGTATAGAAAACTGATGGATGGATTTTATGCCTGTAAGACTCTTCCTGCTACACAACGTGCAACTGAGAGTGTTAACAGGGGCTATTCAATGGGTTTGTTTTTGTCTTAAATTTCTGTAAATGATGGTATTTTCCATGCTAAGCAGAATTTTCATTAATATATCCCGTAAAATAGAAGTGGTAAAGGTTACATGTTTTTCACGTAATTGCATGGGGTCTCATAATAACCATTAGGGTGGGCAGGTCTGAGCACTTTCCTGTCATGGATCAGCCAAGACTTCGCAAAGGAAACTGGGGAAAATTGAAGTGGGTTCATCTGTATGTCGTTGAATTTTATTGACTATGTTGAGTAGTTGTTGCATCCCTGAAATTATTACATCAGTTTTACCTGTTTGATCAATCTGATACAGTATTTTTTTAGTATGTTAATTTTGTGATTTCACATTCATTTCATTGTGCAATTCTTGTTCCATGATATTTGTTGTACTGTTTTGTTAAGCAAACTCTCGACTAGTAGTTAAAACAAGACATAAAACAGGATCAGTGTTGGTATCTGTTAATCTCACAAACACATGATTGGTGTTGGCCAAAAAATACCAGATTGGGGCATCCCCTGTTTAAACACGTGTAAGTCCCTGTTTTGGCTGTTCCCACATCATTACCCTCAGAATTTAAGTAATGGAAAGATAGTTATTACAAGAAGGAGCAGTGTTTTCCATCTGCTGCTGAAAAATCTCTCATCACCGAGAGGTAGTAAACTTTCACACCCACAGCAGTAGTAGGAAGCAGCTCTGCGGTTAAAATAGGAATCAGTGGAGGTGAGACTTCTTTGCCTTGGTGTGTGAAATTCACAGCCCTGATGCAGGAGGCAAGTAGGAGGATGATGAGGAGGAGGAGCACAGAAGGAGGAGGAGGGGTTTGAAATCTTGTTGTGTGACCACCACACACCGGTACATCAAAAATCACTGCACTGCATTGTGGGCTATCTGTGTCACACAGGCCTCTGCCAGAGAAACAGATAGCCTGTGAAGGCAGATTCTTGCTGAGTGAGCTGTTTGTAGAGGTGGGCTGGTATTTTTAGACATTTCTCCTTTTTGTTAACTGCAGGAAGTCTGAAAGTGAGAGCTGTAATGCAGCAGCAGTATGGCACAGCAGAAGCACCCTCCTTACGGAGGTCATATAAAACATGGACATAGCTCTGTGGTGTCACTGTCTCTGTGGCAGGCACCATGTAGACCAGAGGCCACATGCAGACTGTATGTCAAAGAAATAGAGCTGTAATTGGCTTTAACTGCGCCTGTTAAGCTGGAGATATACTTGCAGTTTCTTTCTGCGCAACATTGCAAGAAATATAAAGACGGCAACAGAGGATATGGCGGCTCACTTGCTCCAACTGGCTGTGCATGAGGGCCTGCTGCCACAACACAACATTCATTAAATGTTCATGTTTTTGCCTCAGATCAACAAGTTACTGCTTCATTTCCCTCCATTCCTTTAACTTTATACTTTATGTTTATTTTAGGGCTGTCAAATGATTAAAATTTTTAATCAGATTAATCACAGGTTGGTGTGGATTAATTTCGGTTGATCACAATTAAATAACGTTGGTTTTTAATCTATATTAATTCTGTGAGGGTGGTTTGTTGCAAGCTGGACAATGCGTTAGCCGAAGTGCTAGCAGGATCCCCGACTGACACAGGCTTTTCATTAATGTGGTACTTTAAGCTGGAAGTTCTTCAGTGAAAAGAAAACTCCTTCTTGCAGAGTGTGCATATAACTGTATGTCGGTCCACGGTTCTGTCTTGCGTTTTTTTGTATTCAAACAAAAAAACAGCGGCTGGATCCGCCTGATTTAATGTCTGTAATCGGGCAGATCCATCTTGCCAAGCTCCAATCTACAATGACTGGTGAGAGACCCTGAGTGGACGGTCCAATCAGAGTCTTTTAGTGCAGGAAGTGGAAGGAGCTCGGGCGAGTTGACAGCAGGAAGTGACTGCAAATACTGGGATTAGCATAGATGCTAACAGCTTCAGTGGCAGTTTGATTAGATCTGGACCACATTTCCTTATTAAATGATAAACAAATACCAAAACTATAAACGTCTTTATAGTAAGGATATTTTTGCTCCACTTCTGACACGAGATTGTTTTACAAAGTGGCTCACGTTCTGTAGTTCAGTTTGGCCTGTACTGATTGACCTAAAAATCATTGTTCACCTGCCGGATATACTTATGAAAGGTTCTGCCCGTTCTCAAACACTTTCTATGGACACTTTCCCAGATGGACTAGTAAAATACATTGAAGGGTCCATCTGCCTTGTTAAAAACACATAAGGCATTGCTCACCCCACGCATCAGACTCTTGAATCCAAATATATGATAATGTTTGACGTATACAAATTCCAGTGAGGCAACTCCAATCACCCTCTAAAGCAGTTGGGAAAGATAGTATTAATTTTGACACACCCCGCACCACAGGATATTTGGTCAAGATAATCTATGAGTCAGAAGGGGGGATTTGGGCCAAAAACTGTTCCAGTTATCTTATGTGCATGTGTCCTACTTCAGCAAATGAAAGCCAGCTTGTCCTTGACAATCTGAATAACTCCTCCAGTTATAAAATTATGTGTAGAGCATAAATGGTGTGACAGTGACAAGCTCACTCTTAATGTGGTTTTCTGAAGTTTTTCCATTTTTTCTGTTTTTTCTTTGGTTCTGTATTTTTAATGCAGAGAAGTTACACAAGAAGCTCAGTAAGAGTTCAGACCATTGTTGTGAGAATCCAATATGGAAACTAAATCCTCTTTATATAAGAATGGCAGGAGCAAAGTCTCTGCCTTGTATGACAGAGATGACTTTTGGTCAAAATATATCCACAGCTCCTCACTGCTGCATGGAGAGTAACACCAGAGCTCTGAATATCTGTCACCAAAACGAAGGCATGCCTTTAACCCCCCGTTCTGTCAATCACATTTGTTGACAGATAATGTAGTAGGAGGGCATTACTGCCACGATGTAAAAGTAGAACAAACTCATCAAAACATGTCAGAAGTGGAGCAAAAATATCCTTGCGATAGAGAAGTTTGTAGTTTTGTTATTTGTTTTTCATTTAATAAAGAAATGCTGTCCAGATGTGATAAAACTGCTGCTGAAGCTGCTAGCAGCTATGCTAATCTCTGTACATGCAGTCACTTTCTGCTGTCGTCTCCCACCTCTTGCTGCTCCAAAGGACTTTGATTGGATCACTCACAATAGTTGTAGATTGGAGCTTGGCAAGATGGATCTGCCTTATTGAAGGCATAAAATCAGGCGGATCCAGCTGCTGCGTAAGATTACTTTATTTTATCTTTGCTTTAAACAAGCTATGCCTGACAACACCCCTCTTAGAAGAAGCTTCAGCTCTCTAGCACTGTGCTCTAATGTTAACTGTGGCTGCACGGGCATGTTCCCAGCACTTCTGCTGCCTGTAGGCTGAACAATCACCTGATTCAATGTGCACATCTGTTATCTGGCTGGGGGCTTATCCCCTAATGACATTAGTTGGAAAAAAGCTTCAAACGGACTGTCTGAGTACACGTTTACTAAAAGGTGGAACAAGCAACAAAGAGAAGACTTTGAAGAAGACTTTTTTTCTCATTCAGGGGGTTTGTATAACACAGTGGCTCTCAATTACTTCCCAAACCCCCAATGTGGCCATGCCCTACAAGTCACATCCCCCCTGGCGTGTGGCTGCCACCCCATTATTTGAGAAGCCCCGGCATAACCTCACTCTTCAGATATTCACAGGATAGAATTCACTGGTCCATGTGGGAAGCAGTTCATAAAAAGTGTTTGGGGAGGACAGAACCTTTTAAAACCATATCCTGAAGATTGTTCTGTTAATCTCATTCATTATGGTCCTATCAGATGATGTAGGTGGTGCTGCAAATGAGTAAATTACATCACTCTTGCTAAAAGGAAAACAAATACTTCATCCTTTGAAAAACTTTTCAGTGTTTATTTTGTTCTTTATTTAATCAAGACATGTTGTGAAGTTCTGGTTAAACCATAACTTAAGATGGCAGCATCCATTATAATCCCTACTTAATCAGCCTTTATTTACAGGCTTACTGATGTTTCCTGCTGTTGTTACACTTGCCGCCCCTGCTTCTTTCTCCACAGAGGATGCTGATTAGCCAGACCAAGTTCAATCGTTCCAGCTTGGAGTTTTGCATGATGGATTTCAGACTTGGTATCAGGCAGATCAATATGCAATACACTGTTAGGGTTGGTAGACAGGCCATGGGCATTGTCCTTGTTAAGATAACATTTAAAAGTGTATTTTCCAAAATATGGGACCTTCATGAAAGCATATCTCAACAGTAATCGTAAAGTGTTGGAATACAGGATGATACTGGTAGTATGAAGCTACAGAAAAATGTTTGATTGATAAGTTTATTTCAAACATATAACAACATGCAAAATAAAATTAGAGACAGAAAAAAAAGAAAATTGTTACATGTCTGAAAAGAAGTGAGAAGAAGTCAGACAAAACAAAGACTTAAGCTTTACTCATAAAGTTTTGCACTGCACTTGGTGCATTAACAGTTTGCAAGTATTTGTAGATGTCTCTGTGTGAACAGATATTGATTATATCTAATGTCGGGGTCAGACTACACAATTTAGTCACAATTATGGCCTGACCCAATGTTTAGAGGGGTTTCGGGACCCATCTGCCATGAAAATCAGTTTTTCCATCTTGCATAGTGCGATAATGAAGGACACCAACAGACCAGTCTTTGACGCCTCACGACTCCACAGCAGAAGATCTAGCAGGTATGAATTTTGGCCTGTCTGCTATGATCTGTTCCCCACATCAGAGACTTTATCCAGTGAGAGCACTGGGAGCTCTGCAAGTCCGACAATCATGGATGTAAATACACTGAGGTTGGTGCCTTGAGAGCTACAAGACAGAGAAGAAGTTTCTCAAGCTCTGTCATGTAGTCTGTAAGGCCGAGTCACGGTACCAATTTAAGGGATCTGTGGTCACCAAATCTGACATGGTAAACTTTGTTACTGATGAAAAAATGATTAAGTCTGACCCTGGCATGAATTACAAGAAAAAGACAGAACAAGGGTTGGATATTAAACTTAGGGTTGTATATAAGACTGCTCCTTCTCAAGTGCAGAACCAACAGACTGAGAAACTCTTTTGTCCCTCAGGCCATCAGACTTTACAACTCTTCACTGGGGGGAGGAGTAACAGGAAGACAGAAGACGGGAGGGAGCAGTAACCAGCCTGTAGTCATATATATATATGTAGGTATATATACATACATACATATATATTATATTTATTTATATTTTTGTTTATATCTATCTTTTTTATATGTTTTTTATCTCTTAAACTAAACTGCTACTGGAATCCTAACTTCCTGAGGGAGTTTTCCAAAGGGATTAATAAAGTTCTCTCTAATCTAATATATACCTGGATGTTCTACCCAGGTGTTGCCTCTATGTGGGAAATTTGCAGGAAGCAAAGACAAAGCAATAAATCAGGAAGAAAAATGGCATGAACTGTAAATATCTTTATGAAACATTTCTCACACTGTTGTGTGAGGGTAAAGCAGCACACTACAGCTCACTCTCACATACAGAGTCTATGAACACAACGTGACACAATTAACAGGTGTGATCACTGTGTATTTGGTGAAGGTTGAAATGCCAGATGAGGGGCCGGGGCTCAAACAAGACCGTGCCGTGTCCCCAACATCAGTGTTTTATTAATTAGACAAAAATGTACAGCAGCAAAAAGCAATCTGACCAAAATAAATCCAGTTTGGCAAATTATCTTTTGGTGAAGGTTTCGCTCTTGTAATTATCAGGAACAGCCATGTGAGCATACTTCTGTTAGTTGAAGTCACATGAGATAGAGAAAGATGATAGTAAAGGGAAAGGAGATGGATGATTTAAATGTAAAAAAAACTCTAAGTTACTGTATATGGGTCATAACCTTGTCGTCGGTGTGTGCCAGAAGCAGCTGGCAAAAACTGCTGCTCCAGCCTCCCCCATCTGCCTTCACACCCCTCCCTCTGAACTCTGCATGATCCAAGCTCTGTCTTTGTTTTTACCTCATTTCATCATCAGCACCTCCAGGTCTACATCCTCTATTTTTCTTCGGCAACCTTTTTCTGCAGATCCTCTTCCCCTTTGACTCTTTTTATCTGTTCGCACAACTGTCCTCTGTTGGTCCACATAAAACACTGGCAATAAACCTTTATCTAATGACAATGAGGCCTTATACTCACTGTTTGTCCTTGGGTTTGTGTCCTTGTCAGCTGGTATGATGACGATCTTGTGTATATGCTTTCCTGTACGAAACATGTATGACTGGAGTACACCACCAGGGGGCGCATGAGACATAACACACAAAAATAGTTTTGAATGAGCGAAACATGTCGGTAGCGCCGTCCAATAATGAACCAAAATCCCCGCTTCCCCTTGAAGAAAGCCTTCAGATCTTCAGTGAAGCAAGGGTGAGAAACTGGTCTGGTACACCCCCCCCCAACCTTGCACAGCAGCTGGATCTGCCTGACTCAATGTCTGTAATCAGGCAGATCCATCTTGCCAAGCTCCGATCTACAATGACTGCTACACAGCCGCTCACTGTGCTGACTGTCAGAGGGGAGGAGGTGTACCAGGGGTGTTCCTGACTGAGGATTTACACTGTCAGATCTCAGTGGTCAGATTTTGCCTGTGATTGACTTGTAGTTCACTGTGACGTGTTCTCATTTGAAAGAGAAAAGTTAAAGAACACAAACATGAAAGTATTTATCTTATGACTTGGAACATGAATTACGATTCATATTTTTTCAGCCATTATATTGGCATGAGGTCTACTGACAAATTGATCATAAAATATGAATGTTAATCTCCTCTACTTCATACTATGGCTCTTACTTAAGAGAAGTAGGTTTTCATTTAAATGATTTGCTTTTATATTGAATGTGGTTAATTAATAGGTAATGACTATAATAACTGCAATAACTGTACTGTTGTTAACAGTAATGACACTTAACCTAGCCTGATGATCAAACATCTCCTGTTTTCATACTACATCTCTTACTTTAGAGAAACAGGTTTTGATTTAATTGATATGATTTTTTTTTATATTTAAGTATGTTAATTAACAGACAATGATCGTAACCGTAATAACTGTACTGTTGTTAGCTGTAGTGACACAAAATCTCAGCCTCGTGATCAAACATCTCCTGTGGTTTATATTACAGCTCTCACTTCAGAGAAATATGTTATAATTTAGATGATTTTTCAATACTGAATGGGGTTAATTAATAAGTAATGATTGTGATAACTGCAATAACTGTACTGTTGTTAACTGTAGTGACAAAAGCTCAGCCTGATGATAAAAAATCTCCTCAAGTTTATATTGCAGCTCTTACTATAGAGAAATAGATTTTGATTTATATGATTTTTTTTATTGAATTATGTTAATTAATAGGTAATGATCATTATCCGTGTAATAACTGTAATTTTCTTAAGTGAGGATTATTATGAAATAAGTGAATCATCACAACATTTTTACTGTAATTGATAAGAACATTAATCAAATTTAAAATAGTTTACCATTTAAACAGCTTTACTACTCACATCTTTGAGATGAAAAGTGTCACTAGTGTCACGTCTCGCGCATATCTCTAGTCCACCTACTGCATCCTCCTCAGACTGACACTGACAGCAGTGCTGCTGCCGACAAGAGTGTCTGGCTCTTGCTGTTGTTGAGTAACAACTTTGGTGTCACTGTGAAAGAGGTTGACACCTTTGGTAGTTTTGATAAAAAACCTGTTTACTTTCTACTCACCTTCTCGCCTTCTCCTCTTCCCCGCTCCACCGGGGTAACTCTGCTTTATTTTTTTCAAAACCCTCAAAACCGTGCCAACAAGTTTGTTTTGCTACCGTCTTCCTGAATTAAATCTGCACATGTGCAGTAACATGGGATAGTCCAATGCATGAGAAGAGAGGGTGAGCAGTTGAAATGATCGTGATGGTTTTAGCGTTTTGATGTATTTTTAAGCACGCGAATTAAGGCTAAAACAATAATAACTACTTTGAATCAAAGAAAACTGCATTAATGCATTTTTATGAGACATTTGGGGGCCCCTGGAAATCTCGGGGGCCCCAGGTAATTGCCTATGTTTGCTTAATGGTAAGAATGCCCTTGCTTAGTCTTTGTCAAATTCTGTAAATATAATGCTTGACTGCTAAAGAAATATTATGTTGATATACCATTTAATACAGTTCACTTGTCCATGTGGGGAAGAGCCCATAGAAAGTGTTGGGGGAGAGCAGAAACTTTCAGGCAGGTGATTGGATGATCGCTCCATCAGTCACTTTCATTCCAGGCTTAACAGATAATGTAGTAGGCCAGAACACAACTTCATAGAACAAACTCTGCAAAACATGTTGGTAGTGGAGCGAAAATATCTGTTCTATAGAGAAGTTTGTAGTGTTGATTTGTGTTTTTCTTTTATTGAAGGACTTAAAGTGGCCACGCTTTGGTCCCCAGCCCAAGCTAGCCTTTACAGACTGAGCTACACTGCAACTAGGAACCAGGCCAGAAACAATGTGAAATAATGGTTCATTCATTTTACCTTGGAACTCAGACAATGAAACTTAGAATTCTGTTTAAACATGATCTCTGACCAAGGCAATGTTTGTTTTCAGTGATCGTACTTGCATCTCTGATATTCCTACTTCAATCAAATAGAAAGCATCATAACTTGGAGAATTTGCTGCATTGTTGTGCCTTTCAGTTCATTTCAGAGTTCAGTTCAGAGCTTTATTGTCCCTCCAGGGGAAATTTGGTCTTCAGTGACAGCACATCCAACAACAACTACAAACAAATAAATAAACATTGACACAAAACAACATGGCAGTGTACAGCACAGCCAAACTTGACATAAACAACCCCAATAAAGTAAAAATGGAGGTATCAAAAGAGTTTAAAAGACGTGAAGAAGTGGATAAAACCTGTCGTCAGTTAACCTTGGGTCTCTATGTGGCTGTCTGGGGTAATATTTACGACTTATTTGACCATAACTTTCCCTCTATTTAAGAGAGTGAAATAGTTTTTGGTGAGGAACCTTAATTGTACATAAATTTTGAAAATGTGATTTCAAAAACTTCAAAACGTCAAAAATACACTGTGGACAAATTTACTACCCTTTCCATCTGGTGTGACTGTTAATAGCCACTAACTTTGGCTGCTGTAAAAAAAAATCAGATAATTATTTTTTTCAATTTTTTTGCTCAAATCTCTTTATCAAGGCCAGCACTGATCAAAAATATTGAATATTTTAAAAAATGGATTTTAACCCCTTAAATGCCAATTTCATCGGTGATGTCTCTGATTTGATGGGGAAAAAACCCACATGATTATAATGGGAGTCAATGGGGAATAAATATTAAAATCTGATGCTGTGCAAAAAAACAATATGGCACCAAAGCCAATGTTTTTACTAATCCTTGACATATCCAAGAATGTGATAAATCTCCAGCCTCTGATAATTTTTTATATTAAAAATCTGTAATTTTTGTGTTTTTTTCTGAGGTATTTAAAGGGTTAAAATCCATTAAAAAATAGTACTAGTTTTGATCAGGACTGAGCTTGATGAAGAGATTTGATCAAAAAAAATGTATTTGATATGTTTTAACAGCGGCTAAAGTTAGTGGCTGTTAAAGGCCAAAACAGGACCAAAGGGTGTGTTTTTAGTACGGTACCCAAGGGTTAAAATAAGGATTGAAATAGGTCGTGCCACCTGGGCAGTGCAATTTAAAAAAAATACAAGCTGATTGTATTAATTACTCGTGACACAAAGGAAAATTTGTACCTATTTGTACGTGCCATAGGTACCTTATATCTCCATCCAGATGGGAGAGAAATGAACTCCTCCAACAGTGGGTGATCAGAGCTGGACAGGATTGTGTGAATAACATCTGTGATATCAAAAATATTGTGGTTATGATTTTTGTCATATCGATGGTCATACCTTGATGCCAACCAAATGAGTATTTTCATCCTCGCTCTTGAATCTGCTGTAGTGACGCTTTCGTGTGCTTTTACTTCACGTGGCTTCAAGGATGGTTTCGGTACTTTTGCTGCTTGGAGACATGAGCAAAAATAATCTCGCTGCCTCGAAAGTCCTTCACACAGGAGTCTACACTCGGAAAGGGATGTTCCTCTTTTATAGAGTCCTTGGAGACCGGAAAAACAGCACAGTAACCCTTTAAGCACTCAGCACAAGAGGGACAATTCACCCAGCAGGAAACATGATACCATTGGCTGGTTGAAAGGAGAGATGTTTGATTCTGTGTCCTATTTGTGTTGCCCTTACACTTAATTTAAACTGGAGCAATGCAAACCTCACCACGAGGAATACCTTCCTCATACCTCAGACAATAAAACAATCCCAAATATACTTACTTGCACTTGTATCTCTTGTAGGAGTGATTTGTAAATGGTAAATGGTAAACTGGAGCCTCATTAAACATTAGTGTGGACAATCAGGTTCAAAGAGGTTGGATACTGACGTCTCATTGTTGCCCTACTTTATCCAAACAACAAAACCAGGACAAATTAACAGCACATAACACAGCTTGAGGCATCTGAACCCACTCTTGGGTAGTTTAGTAACACCCCAAAAGGCCACAAGGCCAGGTTCAAGTGGTCCTGCAGTCAGCTTGTGTTGGCAGAGCAGGACTGAGAGATCTGGAGCAGCGGTACCAAGGGAGCTCGGGCAGCAGCCAGCCAGGCCCAAGGCATTTAGTAAAGATCAACGGCTGTTAAAAAACGACAAACTGACACTGGAGACAGATTGGAGGGGAAAGGAGACGGATGGAGGAGGGCAAAAAAAAGTAGAGGCCAAATGAGAGGAAAGGGAGACGGGTGTTGTTTGTCAGCAGATCGATTTCAGCCAAGGATAGAATTATGTCAGGACTTTCCTTCACTTCAGCAGAGGAGCAGCTGCACTCGTGGGATCAGTGAAAGATGTGCATTTGTTTAGAGGTCACTTTGTCTGCCTCAGGGTCAGGTCTTTATAGGAAATCATCAAATGCTTGATAATGATATAGAAAATCTGAACCTGTACTTGTTTTTCTTGATTTCAAAGTGTACATGTTCAGTAGTCAAATGTCAGTATGTGTGATGAAGGTCATGTGTTGGCTATTGGAGACCCTAAGTGCTGTTATCTTTTCTCTAATTGATAATGAATGGAAGAATATCTAAAATCTGCCTCAGTGGTCAGAAAACAGGATTTTGTGCACACAGAATCAGTCAACACACTCAATTATGCCTGGTGCGTCCCCAGTGATAAGTTCCTACCAGTAAAAATACTTTGTTTCACTGCTTGTCAATACTCTGATGGGAAATACAGTTCATTGATAACACAAACATGTCACTTATCTATCAACTGTTGGCATGCACTGATAGGTCAGGCAGCTCTACTCTGTATATTAATTTAAGTTTTAAGACACTGATGTTGACTATATCGAACTTTAAACACCGGTAAAATGAATGATGATGTATAAGTAACTCAATAACAAGCAGCAAGATTATTTGTACATGTTTCCTCCTTTCCTCCTGCCCTGTGCGTGTCTGCCTGCACAACCATCAGTGCACTTGAAGCTGGGAATATACTGTGCGATTCAAAACTATTGGTGAGTCAATCAAGGAGGAATTTTGACACACTGTGTGGCTGAAGCCCCGTTTACATGACAACGTTGTAACCAGAAACAGAAATATTTTTCCTATGCACTTTCAAAAGCGCTCCGCGTTCACACGGAGAAAATGTGAAAATGGTGTGTGCGTTCACACGGATCCGCGAGAACGACTGAAAACGCTGTAGCGTGCATGCCAGGCCAGTAGTTGGCAATGCAGATCTGCAGTGAAACAGCGGTGTTACAACACGCGTACGCTTTCCAGTGAAGACATACTTTTCATAAACAACAATGGCGACTGGACACATGAAGATGCAGGAACTTCTTGTCTGGACCACAAATCTGTCTGGATATTTTTGTCTGATAACAAACCAAGCACAGTAAGCAGCACACATGTTGCTTGGTAGACGTCCAAAGCTGTTTCTAGGTGCGTGTGCAGCCTTCATCTGAAAGAGTGCTGCGCATACGCTGCGTGTCATTGTTTTACATGGAGACGGATACCAAAACATTTTCAAAACTTTTCACTCTGGACCCTGGTTTCAAAAGTCAAAAGGAAGGCACAAGCGCAACGAAAACTCTCCTTTTTCGGCCGTTTTCACTGTCATGTAAATGGGGCCTGAAACAATAATGACGCACCAACATGCACAATTTATGTGCTCAAACTGTACAGTCTGATGGGATTGTTCACATTGTGCAAGTAAAATTGGGCAAAACAATATATATTTATACATTTGTATATCAATCCACCCATCCATCCATTGTCCATACCTCATATCCCTTTTGGGGTCGTGGGGAGCGTGAGCCTATCTCAACTGACATTGGGCGAGATGTGAGGTACACCCTGAACTGCTCACACTAAACCTTCACAAGGGCAATTTGGAGTCAACCTAATGAGCATGTTTTTGGTCTGTGGGAGGAAGCTGGCGTATTTAGACATTCTGAAGCCCCAGACCCCTGTTTAGGGAAATTAAAAAATTTTCGTTAAAGACCTGTTTTCAGTAATGAAGCTTTCAGTGTAAATGTTGATGGGATCTATAAATGAGTCGTTTTTGTCTCAAACTCTTGTTAATTGTTGTTCTCCTGCAGGTGAAGAAAACATTAGAGCCTAGCTTTGACATGAGGTTTGTTCCTTTGTGCCCTAAAGCTTTCAGATTCAGAGAGCAAATTGAGTTCAAGGCTGCAAACTTTGAGTTTTTTTATGTGCCTGTTCCCTGTGCCACCGGCTCATCCTGCAGAAAACACTGCGCAGCCATAGACGGCAGTTTGGGAGTTTGTCAAACCAACTGAAATGCCAGTTATGCCAACAACTGTCCTGTCATAATGCAGTTAAATAAGCCACATGAGCAGCTCAAGCAAAGTTGTCAACTGCAGCACAAAGACTCAGCATAAACACAATGATGGCCGGTCAGTGAAGATGTTTCTCTGTTGAAACAAGCTGATGAAAGAAGTCATTGAGAATTTCTGTCTTTGGTCAGAGTACAGTTTGTTCTCTCCTGTGCCATACATCATTAGTGAGAATTGCTCCAATAATCTGCCTGTAATCCTTAGTTGATCCACAGGATTACACAGTTAGCTGCATGACTGTTACATTTCAACATGCTAAAGGGTTCAGATATGAGTTTGGGATAATTATTAGTAACTGTTTAAACATGTGTGATTGATAATAATAATAACAATAATAATAATTCAGTGGTTGTTTAGGTTGGGCTGTGAATTTAGTCAGCAGCATTTGTGTCATTTTTAAGTCTAAATATATATTCTCATAAATAAAGTCTTTTTATCCAAACTTTATTCTTTTACGAAGCTAAACAGTAAAATGGCTAGCCAGGGTCACCTTACTCATCCTATAAAAGATCAAAAATATTCAATACGACTGTCTATTTGCACAACAGCTTTTCAAGATGTGTTTTAACATAGACCAGCAGAAGCTTTTTGTGAAGTTCATTGTAAGACATAGAATTCCATTTGTCTTTCCAGAATTAAGAAACAAGCATTTATGTTCACAGATCGCTATGATAGTTCAATACCAGACACTATAGCTCATTGATATAGGAAGAAAAGCTGGCATTGCAATTTTTTTCTTATTGCAATACACACTCACTATACACTTTATCAGGAATACCTTCCTCATACCAGGTTGGACCCTCTTTTTCCCTCAGAACTGCTGTAATTTATCATGGCATAGATTCAACAAGGTGCTAGAAACATTCCTCTAATATTTTCGTCCATATTGACATGATAGTATCACATAGTTGCTGCAGATTTGTCTGCTGCACAGCCATGATCTCCAGTTCCAATCACATCCACATGCTCTGATATATTGAGACCTGATGGCTGTGGAGGTCACTAAATACATTGAACTCATTGTCATTTTCAAGAAACTATTAAGATGACTTGAGCATCAAGACATAACACTATCCTGCTGGAACTAGCCAACAGATGATGGCACACCGTGGCCCCAAAGATGGACTTGTTCAGTAAATATACTCAGGTAGACAGTGGCATTAAAAAAATGGTGCTTAGGGGCCCAAAAGTTGTATTTCTACCAAGCAGTCTGGTTCAGTTCGGCTTGGTACGACAATATCTGGTGTTTCTACTGTCAATTAAGGAGAAAAATAAAGTAGTGATTTGAACCCTACGTGACCCTCAGGAGTTTGTTAATTACATATTTTTAAACAGAGAAGCAAAATGGGATCTACAGCCTGGTCCCAGGTCTGGGATCAGATTTAACATCTTTTAGTCTCTGAAGACCCAGAAGGATGCTGTAGATTCATGCACTCTAAACGACTTCTGGTGCCCTCTGATTGTCTCACACGGGGCACCATAATATACAATAATTTGTTAGGTTAAATGAATATTAATTTCAGAAATCAATCAATCAATCAAACTTTATTTGTACAGCAGTTTTCAAACAAAGTCTTGTAGCACAAAGTGCTTTACATTAAAAGAAATAAAATAAAATAAATCAATAAAAAGTAGAAAATTGAATACAATGAAAATACAAAACCCCACCCACCCTCGCAATCCACATACCGGACACATACTCACTCACACACACACTCAAAGACATTAAGAGATTTTAACAGAAAACAGAATTAGAGGATTGAGGAAACGCCATCTTGAATTAAAAATGAGGAAACATGGGAGCTAAAATGACAATCAAAAATGATAAGAAATTAGATAAAAAATACTATGGGAGAATAAATAACTAAATAAATGAAAGAAAATTTAAAATAACAATATGGTAATATGTGATAGCCAAACACCGAATCTGTAATAAAATCTATGAATGTAGGATAACGGAAAGAAAACAGAGATTAACAGAGAATAAAATTCTGAACAATAAATATGAACTGAAATGAGAAATAAAACATATTAAGAGGGTTACAAAAAAATAATAATAATTAAGATTAAATTAAAATAATAAATATAATCAGGTAAAAGCCAGACTAAAAAGGTAGTCTGTCAATGTTAATATCTAACAAGTCAACATAACAGTACCCAAATAGCGACTTGTGGTCTTGTTTGACCAATGCTGAAATGCATTGAGTTGCCACTGTGTGGTTGTCTGATTAGCTAATTGCTTTTAGAAGCACTTGATTGGATGCAGTTTTTTAAATACAACAGAAGGAAATTTCACCAGATTAATGCAATTTATTCAAACATTTCAAAGGGATGTGAGCAGGCAGGTGTTATGGATTTTACCAGGTGAAGCAACAGTAGTTTTTAACAAAGCAAGTGCCAGTAGCTTTATAGCTGAAAAATGATGACCAGCATGGAAAGTAGCATTGATGGTTTATTTCAGACTAACTTACATGCATCACTGCTACATCTTTTCCATCTTCCATCAACTGTTTTTTTCTGCATCAACTGTGTGCTCAGGATGACTCAAACTCTGCCCTTGTTGCCAAAATTTATCTGAGGGTTTGGCTGACATGCAGCTGAAATCATCGTCAAATGCTTGGACCCATCGCACAAACGGATGCAGTTGTGATCTTTGAAAGCCTGATCAACCAAACGAGCCTGCTGTGCTGAATACACCAGAGACAGATCTGGGCTGAGTCCTTACAACAAACATGATCAGAGCAATATCAGTGGTTAAAACGGGTGAAAGTGTGAGTGCATGCACAGCTTTGCAAGCCTGGTCTGTCTTTATGTTGATGAAATATTTATCTTCCGAGTGCTGCCTTGTGATTATAATAAATATGATGTTTATTTCAGCAGGCTGTGTTCTGGTTAATGTTTCCCTCATTGTTCAATCTTTATGTTGATGCGTAAATTGATGCAAAGTAATTGTCAGATGAGAGTAGTTAACCCCAGTATTGCAGGCATACAGCAGTGAGTAGCATCAGATATAAACAGGATTTTGTAAAACTACTTCATACTCAGGAAAAGAAATATTATTTTGTGTTGCAGTTCACATGCCACTGACCCATGGTGTCATCTGCATATATTTGTGGAGGTATCAACATCTTTAACAGCATCTTCACATTGGTTTGAAACAAGTTTTTGCTCAGCTCAGATAGGGTTGCAACAGTTCTGAACTAAAAAAGCACTCAGAGAGTGCAGACCTCCACCAAGCAGCTCAGTTCTAGCAGTGGCTTTTCCACAACCCCTGTAAGAGATACAATTCTGGATCACCAGATCCAAAATAGTGCTAGGATCTGGACCAAACTCAGCACATACATGGAGGTTGTTATTCTGTATGAACACAACGAGTTTTAGGAAAATCACTTAATGTTTTGATTATTATGACTTATTGAATGTTGTCAATGGGATTTCCCTTTATAATGTTAGATTTTTTTTTGTGATGTCAATCTGGATCGGATCCAGATGAAATTTACCTTGAAAGAGACATGGGCCCCGTATTATCCTGTAAAACTGGAAGTGAATCTGTTAAAAAAAAAAAAGGCCGAAATATGATTATTTAAAAGTCTGACCAATGTTAACTTATGGGATTTTTTTAAATTTTGGGAATTTCATCCAGACAAATAAATGTATCACCACCAAAATTTGATCATTTCTAAGTTGGGCCATTTACAACATCTCCTGTAAAGTTCAGCAAAATACGCCCAGTTTTTTTTTTTTTTTTTTTTGCATAATCTTGCTAAAAAACAAACAAACACAGCAGTACAGCCAAATCAGCGTTCTTAAAAGCAGGAAGAGGTGGGATCTACAAGCCAGACGATAACAGGAAGTGACTGTACATAGATTAGCATAGACGCTAATAGCTTCAGTAGCAGTTGTATCAGATCTGGACCATACTTCTTTTCCAATTCTTTGTTAAAAGGGCGACTGGACTTACTCGAGGTCCAGTTACCCTTTTTAGGAAGAATTGGATAACCATGATCTGGATGAATGAGAACCTACACAGACATCGTATATCTTTATTAAATGAAAAACAAATAACACTGAAAGCATTTTTCAATAGAAAGGGTATTTTTGCTCCTCTTCCAACATGTTTTGGCACTTTGCTCTACAAAGTGGCTTGTGTTTTGTATTTTACACCGAGGCAGTTGTGCCAGCCATCTTCATGAATTGATTGGCCAGTAATTAATGTGACTGATGTAGCAATCAACCAATCACCTGCTGGGTATGCTTTTGAAGGTTCTGCTCATTCACAAACACTTTCTTTGGCTGTTGCCTAGATGGACTTATGAAATATATCGAACGGGCCATCTGGTGTGTCAGGTTAGTATATTACGGGGTCCCAGGGGAGCAAAATGAATCTCTATTTTACAATATTCCTAAAACTGTCCTTCAAAAAATATTTGCTTTGTGGATCCAATCAGGCTCCTGAACTGTGACTCGGCTCAGCTGCTGTGGTCTAGCTGTCTCTAAGATGAGGACAGCTCCCACCACCATCCCTCCATAAACACTCACACTGTCACACTCACACATACACACTGGGGGCGAGGACAGCCTCATATAATAAGCTGTCAGGCAGGAGGGGGAGCAACCACTGGGCCTGTCAGCAGTTGAGCCTCTGCCTTCGGTCTGCTCGGTGTGCAGCCGACACTATGGATTCTCATATATTGTTGTGCTCAGGAACATTGCTAGAATTACACACTCGGTAAAGGTCAAAGCTCTGCACCGAGCAGATACTCAAATGAAAAGAGACAGAGGGAGAAAGGAGAGTGAAAAGTGGCATTAATTATCCATTAGTGTTCCTCTTGTTTAGCGAGGCTTTTTATCTCCTCTGCCCCTCTCTTCCTGTCTTTCTCTCAGTCCTCCACCATCACAGATTAAACTTGTTATATATATTCCATCAGTGCCCTCCCCAGGGTTCACATCTTGCATAATGTTGTTGCACAAATCACAAATGTTGTAGCTTGACTGCATTTAACTCTCAAACTTTGCAGACATTTAGCTTGGTGGCTCCTGGCCATCACAAACACATGGTGTGCTACTGTTAGGGAGCCACTGATAGCGCCCCTTCCCTGCTGTGATTTCATAGACAGATGCATCACTGACCTGAGCCATATGCCAGTGCACGCAGCTCATTCTCATAGCAACAGCTTTGAGTGTTAACAACACTAAACCAAATGCTTGATTTTCTGCCTGCGGTAAATGTGTTTGAGTTTTAAAGAGGCTGCGTCTCGCCCATTAACAGACACAAAAAAGAGAATTCTGAAGTGGCTGCTCGTAACTTTCTCCATGTGAGCTCTAATCTTACTCTGCTACTTTGCACTTAAATCATATGCATGCTTAAAATGCTGTTATGGGGGCCCTAAGGAGTGTGCATGTAAAAAATGAGGAGTGGTCAGATGTAAAGCTGTTTTGAACACAGAAAATGACTGTTCCTCAAACCACCTGAAACCTGAAATGACTAAGGCACTGTCAACACGGCGACAAATCATTTTCATTTTGGAAATGTTGAAAGTGAGCATGAAAGGATGTGAACCGGCAGATGTTACCCAAGGTATGTAAGTCTTTGAGTCAAGCTCAAGTCCATTTAGTATTTACAACAGCACACACACACTATGCAGTTTTGGATCAGAAAATTTTTTGACAATTTTTTTTAAGCTTAAAACAGGACAGAGAGCAAAGAGACATAGTGGCTTTTTTATTTTTATTTTTATTTTTGAAGAGTCTATGCAATCTCCAGCACAGGTGATACTCCTAAGAAGAAGAAGAACACGCACAATCAAAGATTCACATGCACAGTGACTTACATTTACAGTACATGTTGCAGTAGGGGTGTAAATCACCAATTTCATCACAGTATAATTTTACAAAGCTGATATTACAAAGCTATCAATCTATTTGTCTGCCTGTCTGTCCATCTGTCGTTCTATCTGTCTATCTATCTAAAAACAAGGTACAAGTTAATTTAAGCCCAGGATAGACCTTTTAAATGTATAAGTCGTCAACCCAAAAGCTAGTAAAGAGATCATTGCAAAATAATCATATACATATAGTGTACTGTCTTGTGGGGGCGCCATCAATAACCTTTTAATTGATGCATCATGATGCAGTCATAGATGAAGATTCATGCATACAGACATAGTCAATAACCATTTCATCTTGCAAAGGCTGCTCCTAGACTGCAGCATCAGTTTTGTTTCTGAGGAAGAAAAGAACAAGTATAGGAGATCAAACTCTAAAATATAATTATTTTGGTTTATAATAAAAAGACATTTTTGCTGCTGTTGATCTCAAAAGTAATTTCTAATTAATGGAAGGAGTTCATAGTTATTTGACTGCTTGTATTTTTAGCTGAAGAACAGCCTGTCACAGTGCTATGAGAAATCTAAGCTACTACTGCATTGCATCATCATGCATTGTGATATCGAATCAAATTGAATCACTTACTTAATAATCGTAATCGAATCAGTCGTGAGACTAGTGTAGATCCATAACTCTATTGTCTTGCTTTCCTTTTCACCTAATATCATCAGAGTCATGATTAGGCTTACACCAGGACTTACCATTGAAACATTTTAATTTAAGCTAACAGGTGTTTATGGGGTGAGAGCTGTACATGTTAGCGGCTGCTTCTAACAGCTAGCATACACTTCATCTGAACTTGATAAGCTAGTGGCTTTTCAGTGAGGCTGGATAAGGATTGTAAAAAGACAAATTAAGGACAGCATCATGACAGCTGCATGTTGTATTACTCATGACCAATTTAGTTTTACCTGGCATGTGGAATAAAAGCATCAAATCATGTCGTGGTCCAGGGTAAACCAAAAAATGCTTCCAAAAACTCATCCTACATCCTGAAGGACACATGAATTACATATGTTATAAATGTCAACACCGCCACTAAGAGAAAGTGACGATGAAGAGAGAAAAAGTGGTAGTGAAAGCTTTGGAGCTTGCTGTGTAGAAGCTGAGATGATAAGAGAACTTTGCTGCATCAACCCAGGATTCCCTTTTAAAATATTGAATTGTTACTTCTGTTAGCCCAATACTTGTATATTGATGGTTAGATGGATATAGAACATTAGTTTCCTATTAATACATTTTGACAAGGGTGAATTTGGATTTTTTAGTTTTCTAAGGGTAAAAGATTTGAGCTTGTTGAAGTTTCAGAAGTAGTGGGAGGTTGGTAGGTCCAAGAGTAACACAGAGTCAAGAGAAGTAGGCAAAATGGCAGCCAGTGTTAATTTTGACAGCACTTTTAATTTAGTTTTAGTCTTTTGCCTCAACATCTTTATTTTTAGTCCAAATGTAGTCATCTAAATTGTTTTCATTTTAGTCTAGTTTTAGTTGATGAAATTTCACATTTTAGTCGACAAAATCTACTGTCTATTTAGTTGACTAAAATATGAAGTGTAAAGTCTAAGGCATTTTTTATGTTTCCTTGAATTTCTGAAGTCATGTTTTACACTTGGATAAAATAAAACATCTCATAACCCTTTATTGAATGCTAGTAAAGTTTGAATGTATAAATGAACAGAAACAAATTGAACTTTTGTGTGAAATACAGTCACCTTTATTTAGGCTGCCTGGCAGAGCATCTCTGTTACAATACCAGAATTGACAAACAGTGAACCTGCTCTACATGAATATATCAGTTCATAAAGAGAGTAGCTCTGATTGGATCGCTCCACAACTTATCCCACCACCATGAAGCTAAGGCAGTTGTGATTGGATGTCCCTCTTGACTCATCCAACCTTTCCACACAACCAAAGTAGCTGTGATTGGATATATTCCTAACTTGTCCCTACTTTCTACATGACGAAATTAGGTCTGATTGGATTTAGTTTCTGTAAGATATTTTAGTCTAGTTTTTATTTGTTGACAAAAATGTCAGTTAATTTAGTTTTAGTTTTTGTCCATGTGCACTGGTTTTTATTAGTTACTGTCTAGTTTTCGTGAGGGGAAAAAAGGTTGTTGACGAAAACTCAGACGAAAATGATTAGTCAACAAAATTAGCACTGATGGCGGCTCACGTTGAATTAGCTTAACACAAAACAGAGTATATCGATATTGTACTCCATATATTGTTCAAAAATATATAAACATATCTTAGAAGCTGGATGTATTGCCCAGCCATAGTTTTGGAAACTCAAGTTGAGCATGTCATGTCCATGTATTTATTGTATTGTTTAGAATGATATTTAAAAGAGCAAATCGAACTGATATTTAAAAATCTGATAGTAAATAATTCATTTAATGTCATCATCAAGGAGCCTCCCTACCAGGCCTGCTTCATAAAAAAAAATCATATAAATATTCTGTCAATGATTTTCTTCTCTCTCGCTGTGATGTACCCTGGATTATATCAGTATCCTTGAAGATAATAATGAAGATATGTGGCCCTCGATCCACTGACATGTTTGTGCATGTTTAATTCTCTTTTCCTTCAGATTAAAAATTAAACAGTCAGAGAGGACACCATTAAAGCATGACATTTAGAAGCTCTTTTGATGCTGTTAATGAGGGTTGCTGTGATTTGAGATCATGAATTCTCTGTATTGATGGGATGCAACGAAATGCAGCTCTAGAGTTTGAGCATTTAAAACCTGCACAAGGGCCTCAAATGACCTCAAATTTGATCCTGATTTAATCTGTATTTGCTCACCCAGAACTAAAGTAATGGACTCAGGGAGGAAATGGAGTCGCGTTGACTTTTTAGTCACGTAGGAGTGATTGTTAGTTTCGAGATGGAGGACATTATTTCTTGTCTTCTGACCCAGATGGAAATAGCTTTGCCCTCCGATGGACATGCTATAAATGAGGTCGGCCTCATCCCAGATGGAGGTCTGAGCTCCTGAAAAGAAGCAAGACGAAAGGGAAGGGGGAGTGTGTTAAAGCTCACTCCAAAAATGGTGTTTGAAAGGTAAACCTAAAAATGTTAAAAAAAAACAAACAAAACAAAACAAAGGGCTGTCATTAATACCATATGTTATTAGTCAATTAACATTAAAGATCTATAAATTAAGCTGCGTTATATTGAAAAACTGTGATGCAAATTTAGTCCAAGTAAAACATTGAATTTTAGATTGTAGGCATTTAGGTATTTAATCATAATTTTTTACGGATGCATGATATTATCAGTTTGCTTTTGGTCAATAACAGCCTAAAAAGTATCGGTATCGGCCGATATTGAAATTTTTGGCAGATGTTTACAGCCGATATATCATCCATACTTATCAGCCATATATCGGCTGGAATATAGGCAAATTACACAAATGTACAAAATTGATGCACCTTCTTATCATTGTATTGGTACATTTTTGCAAGAGTTAAATGCGGTTTTTCTTAATTTACATTTGTTCCTCACAACAATATACTGAAACACTGGAAGAAACAAGTCCATTTTTGTTTAGTACAGAGTTTGTGCTCTTGACCAGATATAACAGTGTCAGCAATAATGAATTAAAAAATATTAGCATATCAGATATCAGAAAAAATCCAATTTCATGCATCACTAATAATTATCTTCCTTGATTCTGCTTTCACCACGCAATTTCGTAGCAGATTACCACTTAAATAATAATGAACATGAATATTCCAAAAACACGTATTGTTTCATTTTTATCTTCAGCTTTTTATGTCATGCTTTGTCCCATTATGTTTGAATGAAGACTAATGGCATGAGTCATTTTTATCAATATCAATGTCATAAGACGTGCAAAAACTAACAAGATGAAGGACCCAAATGCAGATTTACAAAAAGGGCTTTTCTGAAAACAAAATCAGGATAACAAACCTAAGAACTAATCCCTAACAAAAATTCAAAGTATTAAACACACAAAAATCTCTAACAAAAACACTGGTGGACAAAGGAGGAAAACTCTAGAAGGAAAACTCAAACTACAAATCAAAGTAACTTCAAAAGTTCAATAAAAGACTAACTACAAACACTGGAAACACTGGAGACACAATGGGCTCTAATTTCGTAGACCAGGCGCAGGCGGGGCGCACCTGCCCTGCGCTGTGCTGCGCCTGCGCCTGCGCCGCGCCAACAGGGTGTGTCCAGGGCATTTTGCAAGTTTCGTGCACGGCACAGTCTGGCACAGGCAGGCGCACCCACGCCTCCGTCTCTCCTACGTAGCAAAGAGGGAGGAGATAAGACTTGAGTGGGTTTAACACAGCCGAGTGTGATCTTCACCAATCAAATGAACGCCTCTCCTCGCCCTTAAATGTGCAGCGGGCGAGGCGCAGTGACAATTTCACCTCGGTGGCGAAGATGGTCAGAGCCGCTGTCACTTTTACAGCAACTGGGAGCGCACAGGGGCCACCGGGCAGTGCATCGGAGCCACGATGCGCGTCACTGTGTGGACCACCTCACGGGACAGATGTTATCTGTTCCGGTGTCATAATAGGAGTACAAAATTAAGTGATAATTACATTTAAACACAGCAGCAGGCTAATCCATTCATCATGCTTGTGATCCACCTGCGTTACTGGTCTGTCATCGCCAAATAGCAGAGCCTTTGGTGAAAATATATCTCCTCCTCATCCTCCTTGCAATAATGTACTCCATCTTTTTAGATCACGTTACGAATAAAGATTAAAACAGAGAAATATGGGCAATCGCAGGTAAATCCTTAAGACACCAAGTGACTTACATTTATTCAGCGGCGTCTCTCTCTTTTTTCTTTTCTTTTGAATTTCATGAGATAAGAGAAGCCAGATACTCTGTATCGGATGATGTGGCTGTTTGTGGCTGGCTTGAGAGATATGAACTCGTTAGTTATGACAAACGTCTCTGATCTGACATCAGATGTGACGGAACAATTAATATAGATACAAATGTATATGCTGGTTCAGACGGTTACATTAAATAGTGGTTGTTGTGATTGTTTATTGCATTGAAATGTGCCTGACACTCTGGATACCTGCCTGTGAGGTTTTGGTGACGTGTGCGCACTGTGCGCCTGTCAGCCAAATTACCACTGCCCAGGGGTGCACCTCGTCTGCTCCGAGAATAGACCAGGTTGGAGCTGGCGGGCTTTCAGCCCACCTTCCGCATGGTTTTTTGGCACCAAATTGTCACTGCACCAAGCTGAATCTGTGGACACCTCCCCCTGGTGTGCCGTCACACCCATCTCAGCGCAGCCGGTCTACCAAATTACCAAATTGGCTGCGCACGGCAGTGCGCGGACGAAATTACCCCTGCGCGGGGTGCACCAGGCTGCGCCACCCTGAGTTGCGCCAGGAAATTAGAGCCCAATGTGTATAAGAACTTAAGTAACAAAAACCAGGGGAAGAACCCAAATGTAGATTTAAACAAAAAATAAGGTTTAAATGAAAAACTAACAAAGAGGATTAAAAAGCTAAAACTAATCTTTTACAAGAACAGGTCCAAACTACAAAACAACATTCTCTACAAAGTATCAAAAAAACAGGCTCAAACAAAGAAAGACAAACACTAGAAACTAAAGTCCAAGTATAAATCAAAATTACTGCAAAGCTCAACACACACACACACTCAAAAAAAAACTATCTACCAAACAAGGAGGAACACTGGAGGAACACAAACTGGAGGACACTGGAGACAAGAGACTTTCTCAGGGAGTGTGACATGGGAGACAATGACCCAACACAGACAAAGGGGAACACAGAGACTTAATCCACTGGGGAAACATCAAGCACAGGTGAGACAATCGCACAGGTGGAGGGAATCAACAATCAGAGACACACAGAGGGGAGGGCAGGAACACACCTCAAGGAACACCTGGATTTCAAAATAAAACAGGAAACACGAGACTGGACACAAAACATGAACACAAAATGGGTAACTTAACTAAAACCAAGAACAGGATCACGACAGTAACAGGAAACACACGAGGCCTAACAAGAAACACAAAGAAAAAAGCATTCAAAATAAACAGGACTAGCAGTACCATAACAATCAAGAGACACAAATGTGAGGGCTAAAGTCATAATAGTTAAATATATTAATTGAATGTTAGCTGCATTAAATAATAGTAGAGCTAATTGCAGCCTGTAGCTCTGTGAGTATTTGTTACTTTTAGAACTGCATTACATGTCAACATTTTCTCCATGGGGCGAATAAAAAAGGATTTTTGTTGTGTTTGCAACATTAGAAAAATGTATTTTTGATTTGTGGAGGGAGCTGTGCCTCACCTGAAGCTCTGTGGAAGACTCTGACATCTTTTCCCTGACATGGCTGTACCTGACGTCAGTGCAGCCGCCTGTGTGATTAGCTGGGTGAGCTGTAGCTGCAGATTGTTGACACTTGTATCGGCCAATCATCAGTGAGCTTTCATGTGCAGTGGGATTTATGATGTTTTTATCGGTTAAATCTGCAACAGATTTGGCAACAACATTGATTGACATGTGTACAGATAAAATCAGGGTTGCAAGCATGGTGAATGTTTTGGTACCTTTATTCAGTGGGCTGAAATAGGACGGAGACTGTCCCAAATCAGGACATATTTGCGTTTTTTGGTTATTTTTGGGACACAAGGCCTGAAGTCAGGACAGTATGGGCTAAATCGGGATGTCTGGTGTTGTTTTTGTCCAGGAACATGTGGAGCAAAACAGCATGTTCAAAAGTTGGCCAAGCCTAATCAGGCAAATGGAATAGAGTAAATCCTTTCATTGTACTGGCTCTTCTGTTCCCATTGGTGTATTTTCATCAGCGTTGCAATAAAAAGCAGCTCTTCCTCATATCTCTTTTTTTTCTGTCTCCCATCATCTCTCTGGAGCAAATATAACGACAGCCTCCTCGTTCGTCGTGAGTTGCTTTAAATGAAAGGAGAAGGATCAAAGAGCACTATACAGTCTGTATGTATGTGTGAATACAAGCATATATTCCCTCTTTGATAGAGAAATATTAACAGGGTTTGAACATGCTCTGAAAACTGAGTGCAGCAGAAGAGGGAGCTCCACACTGAGGACCAGTCCTCATTCTTATTTTTAACCACTCCATTAAAGCCTTTTCCTTCTAGAAGTCTCATCAGTCTGTCTCCTCTCTTTCTTCCTCTCTGTTTGTCTTTTCTCCACTTTCTCCCAAAATAGAAACATGTGGATTTTAATACTTTGCATTGATCAGCAGCCTCCGGCAGGCTCTCAGTCCATGTAAAAGCACAGATCAATCAAGTACGTAGAAAAAGCAGCAGAGTTTATGGGAAGATTGGTAAATGAGGATCACATTCTAATCAATATCTTAAATGTAGAGAACACAACCTGAACGACTGGAAGTCAGACGTTCCTCCTATGGCTCCACAAAAGATTTTAGTTTTTCTCTGCTAAAGGTTTCTTGCTTTCTGACTGTTTGCCCTTGCCTATTTTTTTGTCTTTTTTTTCTTAGATGGAAAGGAGCAGATTGAATATATTCATTTAAAAGGTTTTCTGCAGGGTTGAAAACTTTAAGAGTTCGAAACTTTTTATGTAATTTATGGGAGTAAACCTGAAAATTGAAGGTTGGCCTTTAACAAGAATTTTAAATGTAGTTGGGAAAGTAACATTTAGTATGATCTTGACTGAAACAGATTTCCTGCAAGTATTCTTGAGAATATCTCTGCTATTCCACAACCACATGCACACAGCACACTGCTTGCTGCAGGGGGATTGAGACCACACCCCCTACATGTACCGTGCATCCCTCCATCACATGCACAGATGATTTCTTGAACCCTGGACTGTTGAGGACACACATTTGAGCCCGTGGACATAAAGTTAAGCCGAACTTAATTGTTCAGTAAAATAATTCAAACTTGATAAAGTTCTACTTACAAATAAATCTGTTAAAATGTAATGTTTTTAACTGTATAACTTTGCATGGATGTCTGCTTACGACAAAGCAAAATGTTTATATTTAAGTTTGAGTATGATATAGTTTGTTTAAATTTGTAAATTTCCCAAATCCCCCATGAAAAGTTTCTGGGAAGTTTCCAGAAATTCCTCCCCTTTGCAACCCTAGTTATCAGTCTAGTCTTTATTAGTGCTTATATAGTAACTGGTCATTTTGAAAGCTAGCAGTTTTATGGCAAACAAACACTAAAAGCAACAGAGAGAGTTTAAGCCACTTTGTCCAAAAGTGATCACACTTACAAAAACAGAACCTTGTCTAGTAATATTCGTTAATAAGACGGGTCAATGATCTGTTTGTTTCTGTTGCATGAATTTCAATTTGCGAGGAAAGTTGTGGTACTTTTCCATTTAAGGTAGCTTCTCAAGTTTAATCCTGTTTCATTGTCTTCTGCAGTCAAGAGTCAGGCCCACTAAGAGAGTTGGCCAGGCCCCTGAAAGGCCTCTTATTTTATGAGGTTGATTAAAATGAACCTGTGCCCTTCAGGTTGACCTCCCCTCTGTCCTCCTGCTCTTGGGCAGGCATTGTTGAGGGAGTACTTTCACTTGTGTTAGCTGCCTCCACTGCTTCCTCCTCTGTTGTATTTGCGCTTGGATCAGCTTTTGAGGCTGACTTAAAAATGGCTTGAAAAGGTAATTGTTTGGGTCAAAAGCCCTCAACAGTTCCCTCTATTTCGTCTCCTTTCTTTTATTTACTGGCATCCTGATTTATGTTCAGGTCCTGGCATTCCCACAAGTCCTGGAAAACCTGGAAAATGATTGACTAATTTTTGAGTCATAGAAAACATATGGAAAATGAAGAAAAAGGTAAAATGTCCTGGAAAAGCTTAAATTGTCCTGGAAAATTATTTATCTTCCTTCTACCATGTGAGTGAACAAAAATCAAACATAAGAAATGAAGTAAAAATGGACTTGTTAGCTAATGCACACTTAGTCATAAAATATGAGTAGATAAAATAACGCAAGTTAAGGAATAAAATATGAAAACTCAAAACAATGGTGACAAAAAGAAATAATCAAAAACGGCAAAATAAAATTTAGGCTACTTAAACAGTAAATCAACAAAATATATTTTGTAAAAAGCATATTTAATAAAGATTTTTAAAAAATAGTGTAATAGGAAGACACTACATAAAAGCCAAGCTAAAAAGATAGCTAGCAGACAATGTTCATGCCTGAGAGTAAGAAATAAAGACATTTTAAGGGGGGGTTAAAAAGTCCTGGAAAAGTCCTGGAAAATGATTTCTAGAAAAGAATGGGAATCCTGCCTTGTTTTAATCAGTTAAGCATTACTTGCTCAACAGTTAAGTTCATTGGGACTGCCCACGACGTTAACACTAAAAAACAAACATTAACAAACAGGAACTAAAACTACAGGCTCCTGTTATTAGTCTACTACAGGGCTTTTGAGATAAAAAGATGTAGCAGGGTGGAGAGAGACATTTGCAGCAGCAGGAACATAACACAACATTCTGAACTTATGAGCATGGAGGATTAGAAAGACACTGTTCATCACTGACTCTGGTATGAGCAAAAACTTAGTAAGAACTTTAACACTGTTTTATTAAAAAGCTTTTCTATAGTCCAATGAGTTTACACTTTTATACAAGCACCTTTTCATGCACACAGAAGTTAAAAGTACAGACTGAAGAGGGAGCATGAGTTAAAGCATGAAGAGCAAATGAAAATCATAAACACACGTTTCAGCAGCAGCCTGTCTGTGGTGACTTTAGATTAGCATGATTTTAAGACTATTCACTGAGAAACACATCCGCCTTTGGCAAGAACACATGATCAGGTATCACTTATGCTGCTCACTCATTTCGACACCTGCTCTATTTGTGGGATATATGTAAAAATCATGTGTCATTCTTAGCATTAACACCTGCTGCTCTTGCTTCACGCATGATCCCAATGTCACCATCTGTACCCCACAAGCCAAGGAGTCTCCATCTGATCCTGTGTTTAAAGAAAACACATTTACAACAGGAATAACTGCAAAGTATAAAACAATACTGTGATGTGTATAGCTTTTTTACTGTTTTGTTAGCTTATTTTTGATGTTCAGGACCATAGATATATGAAGGTTGGTCCTTTTTAAGGCATGAGTCATCTAACCTATGGAGGCAGCCTCCTGCCTTTCAGCTTAAAGCTGCCTCCATACCACCTCTGCCTGTTTCCAGATAAATCAAATGTAGGATGTGATAACATTTCCAATATGGCATCTGCAGTATGGCCTTACATTGGCAAAGAAATGAAGACATTACTGACTCTACATCCATGTTTTAGACCAGGGATTACCAACCTTTTCGAGCCTGAGAATAACCCAAAAATATACATACACAGGGCTACTTGGTTGAATAAATGTTTCTGTTACTGTGGCCAAATATACGACCCTCTATCTTTCCTTATTTATTTATATATTTATTTATTCACTTATTTATTTAGGAGGAGAAGATAAACTCTATGAACTGATTGGATATGTTGAATGTATGAATTGTAGTTCGACTGAATATGAATATTTATGCAGACAGGGCTGTCCTTATTTATTTGTGTATCTACTCTTAATTAGAATGAATGTATATATTCTATTTATTTATTTTTCAATTTCATTTTGCTTACATGTACATGTTTATATACATATTGTTTTAATGTCTCTCTTTCCACATTTCTGTATCTCACCATCAGAGACAAAATAAGAGGTTGCTATTTTTATTTTTATAAATATTTTGTTGTTACTCCTTCCCATGGACTGATAAAAGACCCGGACAAATGAAAGAAAAAACTGTATGAATATGGTTTGATATCAAGGATACCTATAAGTCTGCCACAATACTGTACAGTTTGGGTGTTATTTATGTATGTACTTTTTATCTGTTTTTCTTTTCCTTTCTCCTTTACTTTCTTGGTCCTGAATTTGTGGAAATGTGATGTGTGATTTATGTTTAATTAGAAATTGAAATTGCTATACTCTGTGTCAAATGAAAATAAAAACTAAACAATATGTTAAAAAACAATAAATGTTTCTGAGTAAAATAAATATGTATAGTTTACCCTAAAATAATCAATACTATGCATTAATAGGCTACAAATGACACTGTATGCTTACTTTTTAATTTGAATGACTACTCACCATAATTTTCATTAATGATTTGTAAAAAAATATTAGGACATTGTACTTACATGTAGAGGTATGGCCTCATCGCATCAATGTAAACTCGCGCAGGGCAAAGTTTAAGAGGAAGTAGACCATTTCAAATTGTGACGCACATTTAACATCTGTTGTTTTTTCTATTGATAAAAGTATAATTTATTTGCAAAACATGAAACTTAAAATTAGGATAGATATTTATCTCAAGCTGTATTGTGGCAACTTGTCTCATTTTTAGAATACTCCTGTGGGCACTTCAGTGGCTCCCTGTGTGCTGCCAGGTGCTCATGGGTCCCCTGTTGGCTACCCCTGTTTTAGACAGTTATTCTTGTAACAGTTTGTCGTCCTGTAAATGCAACATCACAAATTAAATACCCCACCTTGTATTACTACGGCTTAGGTTTGGGTTTTCTGCAGAGACTTCGCTATATAAAAGTCCCCAACAAGGTTTGTTCACAGATCCTAAAGGGAGCAAATGCTGAAAATCTAAATTCTGATCCTGTGTTTGGAGTAGACCAGCACTACATGAGAAAAACATGCAGTATGCCATCACATTGTTCAGTGTTGCAATAACAATACGGTTTGGATTATTAAACAAGAAAGAAGCACCTGGGAACCTGGTAGATCAGAGGTCTTCAATGTGTAGAATAGTGCTGTCTTAAAAAAAAGAAAAATAATATTTCTAAGATTTTAAGCAAACCATACGATCTTTGTTTAAATGTTTTTTATGTTTTTTTTTTTTACATTTTTGTCAACATTTTGCTGTGTTAACATTTCAAATCAAACAAGGAAACAGAAAACATACAGCCTCCATAATGACCACTTTAAATCAAGCGTGGATCATTACCGTCGCCAAGGAGGTTATACTTTTGCCGGCGTATGTTTGTTTGCTAGCAAGATTACACAAAAACTACTGGAAAAATTTTGCTGAAATTTTCAGGAGATGTCGGTAATGGCCTAACTAAAAAACTAGACTTTGGAGGTGATCCAGATAACCACCATTAGGGAACAATCGTTTTTGCTTAATAACTGTCTAACTAATAATGATATCAACATGATTCTGAGTGCTAGGTGTGGGTTTTCAGTGTCGAGGGATCATATTATGATGGTAACTTTAACATGGAGCTATTGCTTATAGATGTAACAGCAATATGTGAGCTACCTTGGCGGAGGTTTGCGCTCTCCAAGTTCTTTCTTGTTCGCAATTATTTGAAAGGAATAAACTAAAAATACCTATATAGCTGAGAAAATTGCAATATTAGTTATGTATCCGTGGGGCAAATGTTTAATATTCACTCCAGGAATCACAAAATTTGACTGAGCAGAGCACATATTGCTGCCTTTATTTCTCTATACTGCACCTCCCCTGAAGTCCTCTTGTGGTCCGCCTCACACATTGAAAACCACTGACAGTCAAGGCCACCTATAAGGGGGATAATAAAACCTTCTAGGGCCCAGATTCATGGAGGGGCCCACAAAGATGTGGTGTGTCTTGAAACCAAGCAGTATTTTCCTTTTATGAAAATGATACACTTTCTCAATAAAGAAACAAGTGCATACATTTTCTGTTGTTGCCTGTTTGAATGTGTGAGCTTCCTCTTTTAAAACGGTATGAGCCATTACTCTTGTTTTTTTTTCATTTTGTAGGAGTTCAGGGAATCAGAATCAGACAATTTATCCATGCCATAGGTCAAGCAGTCTGTCAAACCATCTATACATAAAGAAATAACAGCCAGGTGTATGTCAGAGATAATAAATAAAGAAATAGTTGGTGCATGACGAGGGTGCTCGCTGCCCCCTGGTGTGCCACCCCCACCCCACCCCACCCACACTGACTTTGGGTCCAGTCTGGGGTCCAGTCATGTCTGCGGGCAGCCCTGATGGCTGGATGACTGTGGTGTGGCGTTGACCGAACCAGCCGCAGATTAACACAGCCAGAATCAATGAGAAGGTCAGCTTGGAGCAGGACAGTGGCAGAGAGAAAAAGACCTCTGAAAAATCTGCAGTAATGATGGACAATAGCAGCCACCCCTGCACACTGCCATCACCTCCTACAGGTGTTAGTTTTGCAGCAGGCTGCTCTCACTGAACTGCTGCTTGGACAGATCTGTCCTCAAGCAGACCCCAGACTTCAGAATGTAACACTGGAGTGGGGAAAAGGGAGCAGGGATGCATGTATATATGTGTTATAGAAAAAGTGGTAAAGTTCATATCTCTCCACATCTCTCGCTCTATCTCTCTCTCTCTATCTATCTATCTATCTATCTATCTATTAGGGATGTAACAGTTACCAGTAAAATGGTAAACTGTGGTAAAATTTCTGACAGTTAGTATTACCGTTTCCTGTTTTAATAACCGGTAAACCGAGTTTGATTACCACACTGCGTCATTAACTCACAGTGATGCTGCTTATTGCCTGGAAAAGCCAGAAGTATGTGTCTGCTCCTTGCAAAGCAGCAGCGGTCCCTCACAGACAGTTGTTTGGCCTCTGAAAGTGAAAGTTTGGCCGCGGTGGTGGGCGCCCGCACAGGCCGAGGGGCTGAAGGGAAACTGATTGAAGACGGTCACCCTGTCTAAAACACGATGCTCCTGCCGGCGTGATTAAACTACCGTAACTCCTCGAGTAAGTGAGCTGACTGAGCCACCACTGAGAGAGTGAGAGTGAGGACATTCATTGAGCCATACCTGAGTGTATTACAGGTGGTTTATCAGTATTTCCTGTTTAAATAATATATAAATGTTGTAAATAATAGCATTAGTATCATTCTGGAGAGTGTTCTTGCCATTCTTTTGTTGGTTATTGCCCGTGTTTTGCCGTATTTTGTAATTTATTGTCTTTTTCCATCATAGTTCATGTTTTACGGATTTCATCAATTGTAATTTGGAAATACTGGAGGAGGAAATGTGGAGGAGATTTGTCAGGGAGAGGGTAGGCCAGAGGAGAGTCATGAAGGGGGTTAACTGGACAGGAATTGCCTCAAGGGCAGTAAAAAAAAAAAATGCCTGGACATGGTCTGATAAAACGAGCTGTAACATGGACACTAATGCTGTAGGCAGACAAAAATGTGTGAGTGTATGTAAATCAGGTTAAGTTTATTTTTAGTCATCTCAAAACTTTGAAAATGTTCATTTACAATTGTTTATGAAAAGAATCCTGTTTAAAGTTCAACTCAGTTTTTTTCTTTTCTTGTAATCACACACTGTTTAAGCATTCACAACAATAATGACAAATACTTGCCAGAATTGTTTACTTTTATTTCTCATGGAAAAAAGGGTGAAAAAAATTAACTCAAAGGACATTTCCTGACACATTTATTGCCAAAAGAGTCCAGGCGGCCTGTTATAATTGTAATATTAAAGGGGTTAAATGATTTCAAGTTTGTATAAAAGTACTTTTTGAACATTTTGAGCACACTGCAACAATACCGCGATAATAATGATAACCGTGGTAATTTTGGTCACAATAACCATGATATGAAAATTTCATACCGTTACATCCCTACTATCTATCTATCTATCAGTCTGCTTGTCTATCTTTTTGTCTGTCCAACTATCTATCGATGTCTCTCTCACCCTATAGATCAATTTATGCCTCAGTCTGTCTGTCTATCTATCTATCTATCTATCAGTCTGCTTGTCTATCTTTTCTCAGTCCAACTATCTACTGATGTCTCTCCTATAGATCTATTTATCTCTCAATCCGTCTATCTATCAATGTCTCTATTTATCTGTCTGTTGACATATCTATCTATCTATCTATCTATCAATCTATCTATCTATCTATCTATCTATCTATCTATCTATCTATCTATCTATCTATCGGTCCATCAGTCTCCCCATGTATTTCTATCTTTCATCAGCCTACCTATTTATTTTTTCATCAGTTTGCCGTCTGTCTGTCTGTCTGTCACTTTTAGGCCATCTTTTTAGTGACATAATAGAGATCAAATTAAGACATCAAGTCTTCAGTCCAACAGTGAAGTAAAGAGAATATCATCCGTCTAGGGTCTTCCATCGAGAGAAGTCGTGATTCTCAGATGCTCAGAGTTCCAGGAAGAGAAGAGCAAATTTCATCCAGATGTTATTGGTAATTGTCAGGGAGATAAAAACATGAGGAGCAGGATGGGAAGAAACAAAAGAGAAGAAATATAGATGAAAGGTATGAGCTGCCCGGTGTCTCAGGTGGCCACTCAGATTGCTGTGCTTTGAGAGGAGCCTGAAAAAACACTGGAGCGAAGAGGGAAAAATCAATAGTGCTTGTCGGGTTTTTTGATCAGTCACTTTTTCTCACATAGCTTCATCTCAGCCTGCTTTGTTATGGTGCTGCATACCACTTCCACGACCCATCCCATCATTTTTCTGTCCTCACTTCTCCAACCCTATGTTTTTCTTACCCTTTCTCCCTCTTTACATCCTTCTTCTTCTAATGACTGAGCTGTTGGCAGTGATAAGAGGGCACTTTTGTGTCTTTTAAGCCCTTAAAGAGTTGAGAAAAAAATGGTCTCTCTGAAATGTTAAATTGGACTTATCTTAGGTCTCACTCTTTTCAACTTTCTCTTCAAAAAGTCCTGATCCGAGCTACTTTATTTCTCTATTTATTCCAACTCAAGTTGGACTGAGGTACAGTGACAGGCCTTTTATTAAAAACCTGATATAAGCCAGCTACATTTACTGGTGTCATCCACCTCTGTGATGGTGATGGTACCTCTCTGACCACGGGGAGCCAATATGGTGTTATTGAATACCCAGGGAAATCACAGCGTGGGAGGATTTTATGTAAGAGTCTGTTAAACCTTCAGTGAAACCTGCTGTGATTCTCCTCGAGGAGCCGCTAACCAAAGAATTACATTTGTTTTAGTGTTCAATAAGGAGCCCCTGAAAGGTTCAGGGCAATAAGAAAAGTCTGTTTTAATCTTGATCTCAAATAAAAAGTGCTGGTGGGTTTGATAAGAAAAAAAATGAATCAGCTTCAGTTTGATTTAAGTTTCCAACAACCTGAGCTTCTGTTTTATCCTTTCAAAATGATCATCCATCATCTATACAGTGGTCCATCATGGGGGTTAGGTTCCAGACCCACCAACGATAACAGAAATAGAAATACCCTATTTAAATATACCCTAGGCACAGATAATGAGCATTAAACACAAACACAAAATCATTGCACAACAATAAAGTTATGCAGAACACTGATCACTGTAGAGAGAGATGCCGAGCTGAGAGAGAACAATGCAAGCATCTCTCCTCCCTGCCACATGATACACAACAGCCAATCAGCGGCTGAGAAAAAAAAATGCCTCTCTGGTTGGCTGAATCAGTATGCACGGGCATTATATTGTGACGCGCTAGATTTAAACTCATAAACAATGCTGCAGAATGCCGCGAAATGGCGAAAATGTACGCGATATCAAAATTAATAGGTCTTACAGATAAAATACCAGGACTGTGAAAACTGAACCATGATATCACGGGGGTTTACTGAATGCTTTAACCCTTCAGGAGCTGGAGTATATCACAGCAGACATTGGGCAAGAGGGCAATAAAACGAAAAAGCATATTTTTGGATGGTGTGAGGGCCCAAGAAAACTAAGTCAACACTGTGAGGCATAAGCACTAACCTGGAGAGCCAATGTCACCCCTTCAAGATTATATTTAAGTGTTTTTTTTTTTTGTTTTTTTTACCAAATCGAGCTTCCATCACATCGTTTTGAAGTTTTATAATTCCATGCAGATATTTTATTTAAACAAAGAATGAAGCGTATACACTAGAGCAGGGGTGGGAAACTGGGGGGACTACATGCAGCCCTTCACCTCACTCAATGCGGCCGACCAATTATTTCCAAAAAAAAAAATTGTATTTTTTTTTTTTTTAAATAAATATGTCTTCTAACCTTAGATTGCTAGTACATGTTTTGTTTTTTACAAGTCATTAAAGAAAGCTCTTTGCTATGACTGTATCTCTAAATGTCTTTTATGAGGCATTGAAATATGATATATAGTGTTAGTAAAATCTAAATTTGGAAACTGATTGCATTAAAAAGAAGCTTAAATTGGCTTTAGATATGTTCCATGCTCATTAAATTGATTTTTTTTTTATTTTGTTTGAGATATAACATATCTTTGTAGTTACGTCATGTGTTTGCATGTCTTTGTCTCTGTGCTTCATCCGTCTTTCCTTCCTTTTACTTTGTGTAAGTATTATCTACCCAGAGGTCAGTGACCTGCTTAGTGACACTGGAACAGATGTTCAAGGGTCTATGTCTTTGTATGCAGAGCATCTTATAAGGGGGCTGAACAAACAACAACAAATGACAAGCTGGGGCACTTGGTCTGGACGGATGGATTAGTGATCCATGCTTCAGGATGAATGAGGAGATTTAAAGAGGGTCTGGGTGGCTGCAGATTGAGGACAACTTCAGCCTGAGAGGTCAGAGATATTTTTCTTCACAGATCTGTAATTCTCAGACCAAAAGTGAGTTACAGGGGTTGAAGCAGGGTTAAAAAGGGGGAGGGAGGCAACCAAAGATCAGGACCTTGAAGTAGTTTTTAGAGGATAATGGCAGAATGTCTGACACTGAATGCAACTGCTGACAGATTGTTGAAAAATCTTAATTATTTTCTCTGGCTGCCACCTACTTAAAACTCCCTGCACTTTGCAGCTGGCTTTGCTCCAGGACTGTGCACCATCAGGATAAAGACAGACACCCTAAAATGCTGTGCCCCACACATGAGCTTTCTGACAAGCTGCTTCAAGCCATCAAATAGGGCCCTAAATGTGTTTGTAACAGCGCATGTCATCACAGACAAGTAAATTAAATAAGGAACTTTGGTGCAGAATAGAAAGATAGGATGGAGGACACCGCAGCTCTTGAACTGGATCAGTTAAATCCTCATAAGTTCCTTAAATCATTAACGTCACAGCGCTAAGGAACATTCGTACAGCTTGGTCAAAAATGGTTCCTAGATAATCACTGTTTTCCAGACAGATGTGCAGTGGTGAGATTTTATATAACTTTCTTTTTTGAGTTATATCAAGGCTTAAAGTTATGCAATAATTCAGAGAGTGAGTGAGAAACAGAGTTGGAGATCCCTCTTTTAATCTGTTCTTGTTATACAGTCATTTAATACGTTAGTGGTTGAAGGGAGAACAAGGTTTGTGCCTTTAAAGAAAGCCAATTACCACCACTCAGAGCTCATACACCGAGTAACTGAGAGGCGTAGTTATGTCTAAGCCAGTGGTACCAAACCTTTTTAGCACCACGGCTGGATTTTATGTAACACAATATAGTCACTGACTGGCCTTTGAGGTGGAGGGTGGGCAGAGGAGATGATTAAAAGCAATCTCACATGTTGTGCATTTTATAACTCACCATAACACAGGATCAGAGGGAGACGTGGGTTCATTTCTTAACCCCAATAAATAAACATTCATGAGGTCTCACTCTGTTTTTATCAGCTACTAAACAATGACATTTAGGAACATATTCATCTGTTTTAGCTAATTTGAGGTTTCTATCGATCACTGATGGGTATTGTGTTGGTTCTTACCTCTGAATTGATCCCAAAAGAAAGTTGAGTGCTTTCAGACAACTCGAGGATCCTCAAACATGGTCGAGGATTTTCTATTCTTTTTAAACTACATCCACAGCACAGGTGGAAGAGTGCATGAGCACACGGCATAGCAGTGATTTTATTTCAGGTTTTACTTTTTGTTCAAAACAAGCTGACAGGGACACAGAACCTGAGTGTAAAGTCTGCACAGTCAAGCCATGCAGGTGGATATTTGATGATTCTGTCATCTGGATTGTTTGTGTATTGTGAGTGCTTTATTTTGGCTTCAGCACACTTCACCTCCTTGGCCCCGGCCCGCCTGCAGGAGGTGGGCAACATTGCAGTACAAACCAAAAAAACAAACACACCAGTGAGACCGCCCCTCACACTGACAGCTTATCAGTGGACCTGTGATCATTTGTTCAGCGGATGTTTGTGTTTCTAATGTCTAAAATATACAAAGTGAAACTGCAAAAAACACATTTCCTTGACTCACAAAGATAAAAGTAATTCAGTCCTAAACCACAGTTATTTGTTTCTTTTCCTTTTTTTTAACAGTCTGTTCGCCCCTTTGCTGAATTTTGCTTGAGAAAACCATGGATGCATTAAGCTTGTGATGAAAACAGATCTTTTTTTGTATACAGACAATTTAAAGTGTGTTTTTCTCCAACTTATTTAAGTGATCCTTCACCAGCTACATTCCATTTCTTTGTCTTTAGGCACATCGCTCTCCACTCCACTTCCTGCTTCTGTTTTATCAGAGTCCAATTTTCAGTAAATTTTCTTTAGCTTTATATTGTTTGATTTACACAAATATTACAACTCTGTTTTTGAGATATGTGTCACTAAATATTCAGATTTCACATCAGCTGATCTTTGTGTGGGCAAGGATTATTGTTGATGCGTAAAAATGCAGAGATCCAAAACAAGAAAGAGAGAACAAGAGAGATAATAACCCTTACAGCATCAGTAACAGATCACTTTGAATAGTGCAGCTGTTAAAGTTCATCTTTAATTAAAGAAATCAATTATTCTAAGTGAATAAACAAGAGGAGATCAGTTGAGGCCTCTCTGTTATTTCTTAGGATACATCTGCTCAGGTGAGACACTTCCTTTACCACTCCTACAAGTAATAATCCTACAGAGGAGGAGTTTTTGAGAGCTGTGTTCAGCCAAAATGACTCAAAATATGACACAAGAAGGTAAAGTTTCATTTGTGTCTCTGTTGTGCCGCCTTTAAGTGTTGGTCTTGTAGTCTGCAGGGGGTGGGGGTGGAGGGGTTGCCATTGGGCTTAAGTGAATGCGCCCTGATACACTCTGTTAGACCTCCTGTCACATTAAAGATCCCTTCCCCTTGTTGTCCACTCCGTCTTCTCTGATTAATAGATGATCAGTTCAGTGCTGCCCATCACCATGTTTTCAACAACTCTGCATTCATTATACAGTCTGTGCTTTGCACTGGGCTTGCCACACCGGATCAGTGGGCTTAAACTGTTGACTATACAGTGGTAGGACATCACAACAGTCGGTCAGAGAACTGAGGGAATCAACCGTTTCAGGCAGCTACTGGTGCTGTACATGGGAGGTGAGGGAGAAGTTGAGATGCTGCAGACTTTTTGCCTCATACATCCAAGTATGGATGTTAAACACAATATTAACACACTTATGTTTTAAAGTAGTATTAATATGTCACTGAACTTCTTGAATTAGGATGAACTGAAGGGAAATTTGGGCTGCTTGGTGCTGCAGCAGATTAGTACATGTGCCTCACAATAAGAAGGTTGCTGGGTTGAACCATGTGTTGGTCAGAGCCTTTCTGTGTGGAGTTTGCATGCTCCCTGTGCATTCATGGGTTCTCTCCAGGCTCTCTGGTTTCCTCTCACCAGTGTTAATTTTGTTGTCTAATTATTTTCATCATAATTTTCATCAACAACCGTTTTCCCCTGACGAAGACTAGACTATAACTAAAAGAAACAAGTGCACTTGGACAAAATTAAAACTAAATCAACTGACATTTTCATCAACAAATAAAAACTCAAAAATTCCGGTGTAACAGCAGTACAGGGGCAAGTACAAGGGTAAAGTAGCATGCATTAAAGGTCAATAAAATCAAATAACATATAATATAATAGTTGTAATAATATCTATGATAGCCTAGTTGTGATTGGTCGTGGGTTTTCATGACGAAATGACAGAGACCCCAAGCAGACTTCAAATCTGTGCAGAGACAATTAGACCAAGAAAATGGAATCTGGATCAGTGTTAATTTTGTTGAGTAATTATTTTTGTCATAGTTTTCATCAACAACCTTTTTCCCCCAACAAAATCTAGACCGTAACGAATAAAAACAAGTGCACATGGACAAAACCCAAGAATAAATTAACTGACATTTTCGTCAACAAATAAAAACTAGATGAAAATGTTTTACAGACTAAATCCAATCAGACCTAATTTCCTCATGTAGAAAGTAGCGACAAGTTAGGAAAATACCCAATCACAGCTATTTTGGCTGTGTGGAAAGGTTGGATAAGTTAAGAGAAACATCCAGTCACAACTGTCTTAGCTTCGTGGTGGCGGGATAAGTTTGGGAGCGATCCAATCAGAGCTACTCTCTTTATAAACTGATATATTCATGTAGAGCAGGTTCACTGTTTGTTGTCAGTTCTGGTATTGTAACTGAGATGCTCTGCCAGGTAGTCTAAATAAAGGTGATTTCATCCAAATGTAAAATGTGACTTCAGAAATTCAAGGAAAGATAAAAAATGCCTTACAACTTTACTCTTCGTATTTTAGTTGACTTAATTTACAGTAGACTAAATGTTGTGAAATTTCATCAGCTAAAACTAGACTAAAATTAAAACAATTTAGATGACTAAATTATGACTTAAACTAAAAGATGTTTTAGGCCAAAGACTATAACTAAAACCAAATGAAAAAGTGCTGTCAAAATTGACGCTGTCTGCCATAGACCAAAACCATGTTCAGTAGGTTGATTGGTGACTCCAATTTGCCCTGAGGTATGAGTGTGAGCATGAATGGTTGTCTGTCTTTGTGGCCCTGTGACCGGCTGGCGACCTGTCAGGGTGTACCCAGCCTCTCACAGTGTCAGCTGGGATAGGCTCCAGCTCTTCGCCACCCCCGGAAGGCCAAGGTGGCATAGATAATGGATGGATGGATGAGGGGAATTGTTTACTTTATTGCTTTGACACAGCTCTTCCCGATTCTAAAGCTTTGCATTCTTATCTACAAATTCCTCTAACTTGTATGAATTAGTGTCGAGGTGAGCATCCACACTTTGTTTGAATTATTCTGAATATGTCATTAGCCCCGTATAACATGCAGTGTTTGGGGATTGTAGCTGCTCTTGTTTGCGTTTTCTGCTGTCCAATTAAGGTGATGGTTTGTTCTGGTTGTCATCTGGAGCTGTTACTTCCTTTAATTAGTGAATATTTGCCTCCCCAATTAAATCCCAGTCCTTTCTTCTTTGCTTTACTTTAAATGCACCCCTCACACACCGACCCACACAGGCAAACACACACAAAGAGGTATCTACTTTGTGTTTTGTTATTTATTCCTCCAACAGACAATTTGTGTGTGGGTGCCTTATTAATTGCATTCAAACTAAAAAGCTTCTGCTCCACTCTGAGGGTGTATGGCCTGTGTTTTTAACACTTATTTGAGGCTAAGTGGTGCATTAAGTCTACTCTCTAGCCTCTCAAATAACACATGAAATTCTTGTTCATAGTGAGACCAACAGATTTAGTTTCAGCATAGCACATGTCCTAATTACTGAGTTATTCAACTGCTTATGGTGTGCAGATTGGTGCGAGTGAGGTGTTTTTATAACAGAGCAGAGGTGTGAGCAAACAGGAGACACACTGTGGGGTTAAGTGTCCTGCCCGAGGATACTTAACCCCAATCTGTGACTCTTGAATTAAACCCATGACCTTCTGGTTGGGGGTCAACTGACAATCCGTGATTCACAGCTGCCAGTGGTGTTTAATGGGCTTTTTAAAAGTCACATAGATTATTTTATCACACTCACCAGTCCAACAGCTCACATATGCAGCAAGAAATGTGTATATGACAAGGGGCCACGATAATGTTTCTGCTCCTCAGAACGTCGATAAACAGAAGTTTTCAAGGAGAAATCAGGAAGCCTCTACCTTCAGCAGCCTGAAACAGGGGATAGCATTAAAGCTAATGCTTTTAGGATGGGAGCCTATGTCCGAAGCTAAGAAAGAACCAAATTTGGGTAACGATCATTTATTTTAAGACTGTATGACTGAAATTTTGCAATGTCTTTTGTGATTAGCATCTCTTTGGCGCTTGGACTCCATCGTGATGTCTTGGTGTACTTCAGGGATACTGAGGGTGAAAACCAGATAGGGACACTGGGGGAATGGCCAATTAATTACCTCCACCAAGGAGGTTATGTCTTTGCCGGCGTGTGTTCGTTTGTTGGTTTGTTTGTCATCAAGATTACGTAAAAACTACTGAACGGATTTTGCTGAAATTTTCAGGAGATATTGGTAATGGCCAAATTTCGAAATGATTAGATTTTGGTGGTGATCCAGGTAACCACCATGAGCAAATGATCGTTTTAGCTCAGTAACTGTCTAACTAATAATGCATTCTTATGATTCTGAGTGTCAGGTGTGGGTTTTCAGGGTCAACGAATCATATTATGATGGTAACTTTATCATAGAACTATTGCTTATACATGTAACAACAACAAGTGAGCTAACTTGGGCAAGGTTTGCGCTCTCCGTGTGCTTTTCTAGTTAATAATTGAAATAAAAATTGTAAATGAAAATGAAATGAAAGTAGTAATGTTTTGTTTCAATATTTTTGGTTTGTAAATGATTTATACTTACTTACATCAATCCAAAATATAACAATTGCAGCATTTGTGTTACATTTAAAATTGTTGATTTTCTTTTCTTTCTTTGACCGGTGAGGGGTCAAAGTTTACTTTGATGCTCTGACATCACACCTCTGTCACCACTGAGGCTAGTTCAAGCCCTGACAGTGTCACCTGTAAAAACATATACAGTATATCACAAAAGTGTGACTGTTGCACACCCATTAAGTTTAACTGAATTATTAAAGATGCTTGCAAGTATAATGTTCTCACATTACTAATCATTCGTTATAGTCAACGTGAAGAATCATTAAAAGTAAAAAGTAAAGACACAGTGCCATTGGTTAACAATTAAAAGCATAATATTAATTGTTTTAAGGTAAACTCAGTTTACACATTTATATTACTCAGAAACATTCAATCAAACATCTTTTGGGTGGCTCTTAGGCTCAAAAAGGTCGGTGACCCCTGGTTTAGACACTGGCGCTGGTGAGGAACACAGGATATGAAGAGAAGCAGACTTCTGAGCAGCTTGCTGGGACCCTGATGTGATGGACTGAGCTGCTGATGAGGTGAGGGGACTTCTGAGGAGCTGGACTAAGACACTGATGAGACGATTGGAGGTGCATGGGGTGGAGGAGGGTTGCAAGGATCACGACACCACAACACCACGACACCGTCTGTGGGGGAGCAAAGACATGGTTTAAAAATATGACAGCAGCAGGATGATTGGCCGGGCAGGTGGTGACAGAATCTGATTGGCTTGGTGCTTAGGTGATTGCACGGCCCTAGTCAGCTAACGATTTGAAGGCAGGGTGAGGACATGACTAAGATGTGACTGAATGAATGTATAGGTCGTCCTGCTTGAACTTTTCGCTTTATTATCTGCACAAAGTCATGATCCGATGTGTGGGTTTGGTGTCTATACATTTGAAGCCTTTGCCAGACAGCTATAGAGACCTGCAGCCCCCACACAGTCCTCCTCAGCTACATCAACAATACTCCAACTCGGAAATTCTTAAAACTCAGATCAGTCTGTCCTCATGTTTTCTTTCTCTGTGTACACACACACTCACAAAGCAGTTAGGGTAATTATCCAGCATGACTAAAGAGAGATTTAGGGTTGGTGAAGTGAAACAAGTCTCATTTGGGATGTTTAAGGCAAACTGATACTCTTATTTAAATTACTGTTCACACAGATACAGATTGAAAGTTCTCTGATGGCTCCAAGCTCATTAGCTGTCTGCTTAAATGAAAAAGAAGTAAACAAGCTCAAGTTTTTTGCCCTTTCAACAGAATACTGTTACAGACTATAACATTTATATTGGCATCATGAATGTTTGTTATTTTGAAAGAGCTATTAAAGCAGAGATATTACATTGTGTGCTAAAGCGGGATACACACATAAAGATTATCTGGCTGTTTTCGTCCTGACTTTCCCCCTTCTTGACCAAGGACAGCAAACGCCAGATTATCTTATGTCTAATAAGATTATATATAAGATTATCCTGTTGTCTGAGGTGTGTTAAGAGTGAATTTGTCCCGATAATTGGCTCCGAAACAGGTCAGAGCAGACAATTATAAATATTAAACTTGTTTAATATTTATGACCAAAAATCTTCGTGTGTGTGGGGTAAGCCAATGACTCCTAAGTCATGACTTCGTGAATTGTGACGTGGAACAGAATGTAGCCAATCAAGAAGCGAGCTGACTGAGGAACAAGGAAGCAGGCGTAAATAAAATCAATAATGGCCGACCTGAAAGATAAAGTTTGGTGGACCTCAGAAATGGAGGACCAGCTCACGTTTCCAGTCTGTTCTTTTTTTTTAATTAGGGATTTTTCGGTCAGAAATAGTGCCAAGAGCATCATCATTCCCTCTTCTCATATGTCCTCTTCCATGTTGTGTGTTGTGTTTTCCAGTTGTTGCTATGTTTCTTCTTCTTGGTTTTTGTTGGATCACGTTTGATCACATGAGATTTCTGGCTTGGAGGACTATATTCTACATCGGTGGTGGGACAGGATTGCTATGTGTGTGGTGTGCTGTGTTGAGATTATTGGAGCACAACACACACAGTACGATCAAACCTGTTAAACGCCTGATTTTTTATCTTCATGTGTGGGGTCTCTAACAGATAAAAAAATCTCTTCAGATTTAGAAAATCCTTTTGTGTGTACCCGCTTTAGACATGAATCTCTTTTTACATGTTGTAAGAGGCCTTTTATTCTTAGGACAAGAACCATCATATGATACTATGAAATAAGAACCTTGATGGTTATAATGTAAATTAAATGATGGTAAGTTGTATAAGTCATTTTATTACAACCAATAGCGTAACAGTGGCAATCATGGGACCCTACCATATGACCGTCACAAAGCTGTATGGCTTTCAGCATAGATGCCTTATCAACAGAGTTTTGAAACGTTATTTTGGTTGAATATTTCTCCCATTTAATAATACCAATCAGTTTTCCATTTTATACCATTGGAAAGTCTGATTAGTCATCATTACATAGCACTGTACATTCATGGGATGAGCAACACAGCTGAATGTGTAGGTAGTGCCCAAAAACTACCTCAACTGGAAGGAAGGCTGCAGTTCCTTGGGGTGTTGTCATCCTGGGACACCCACTTCACAGTCTGCTTTGACCTCACCAGTCTCCAGAACTTGGTCCTAAGTTTGGAAATGGTAACAGGGCTTACACCAGCTGCCACCCCAGCTGCCAGAACACCAGCTTCCCCACACGTTTAGCAATGCTGCTAATCAGTCTTCCAATGACGTAAAATACAAAATGATTTGGTTTTACTGAAGGGGAGAAACAACGGAGAGATGTGTTTGATTGAAAATGTGGAGTGGTCAGGAGAAGAGCTGGTATGTTTCTACTTTGAAGATGCAAAAAATGAGTTTTCTTCAAACTACCTAAAGCAGTCCAAACTATGGCCTGTGCTTCTCTTTTAGTTGGCCCTCTGCAAAGTCTGAGAACAAAATAAGAGGGTAGGATTAGATACGTTTATACTTCTTCCTACTCCTTTTCGTTCATGTAAGCTGAGAGGCTTGAGAAATTGTAGGTTAAAGTTACTGTCTTGTTTTGTTTTTTTTGTTTTTTTTTAACTATTTTAAAGTTGTCATTTACATGATCAAAATAAAGATATCAACCAATCAATCAAAAAAAATCTAATTTTGACTGATTAATAAATCAAATTGATAATTGCAGTGTGGTGAAACAAAAACTGCCACCTGCTGCCTGCGTTGACCTACATTTGATTAAATTCATTTATTTATTTATTGTATTTTGGTTTGTTGCCCTAAATAAAAGAAAAAAATCAACACCCTAAAGCCTGGTCCAAAGTCTGAAGCCTGAAGACAAAATTCATCAAAAAATAAAAACTAGACTAAAATGTTTGACAGAGACTTAATCTAATCAGACCTAATTTTGTCATGTAGAAAGTAGAGACAAGTTAGGAATATATCCAATCACAGATACTTTGGTTGTGTGGAGAGGTTGGATGAGTTAAGAGGAACATCCAATCACAACTGCCTTAGCTTGGTGGTGGTGGGATAAGTTGGGGAGCGATCCAATCAGAACTACTCTCTTTATGAATTGATATATTCATGTAGAGCAGGTTCACTGTTTGTTGTCAGTTCTGGTATTGTAACTGAGATGCTCTGCCAGGTAGCCTAAATAAAGGTGACTGCATTTCACACAAAAGTTAAATTTGTTTCTGTTCATTTATACGTTCAAACTTTACTAACATTCAATAAAAGGTTATTAGATGTTTCGTTTATCCAAGTGTAAAACATGACTTCAGAAAGTCAGAAATTCAAGGAAACACAAAAAATTCCTGACCCTTTACACTTCATATTTTATTTGACTAAATTTACGGTAGATTTCGTCAACTAAAATGTTGTAAAATATCATCAATTAAAACTAGACTAAAATTAAAACAATTTAGATGACTAAATTGTGACTCAAACTAAATGATATTTTAGGCAAAAGAACTAAAAATAAATTCAAAAGTGCTGTCAAAATTAAAATTGCAAGACATGATGTAAACGCTCAAACACACCAGGATATGGGACCTTTAAGCAAGGAGGTGCTAATTAAGCAATTGAAGGTGTGGTTTTTGAGAAAGACACTCAAGCAGTCAAACCCACCTGAGGGCTCTTTGCCGTGTATCCATGTAAAAGAAATAGCAGGCTATAGATTACAAAGGCTATATTTTATTTTATTTTTTTTATTATTTTTTTGTGAAACTACAGCCAACTTAATTTTTCACTTTTTAAGATGGCTTACTTATTGTGAAGGAAGTATAGATGCCTTTTACAATGATACCCCTAAACCTTGCTGTTGTTGCTGTGCTTTAAAAATCAGCATTTTACTTTGCACTCATGCTTTACTTGTTCAATGAAACCGTGTGAAATGCCTGACATCACATTATTGACATCAAAACTATATTTTACCAGGTCTTAATAGTGAAAATTACAGGAGTTTAAGGGTAAAATTAAGGGATTAGGTTACATGGTGACAGGCCGCATTACACCGTTGCATCACTGAAATCGTGTTTTGTGTGGCAGGTTGAGCTGAGATGAAGATTAGGAGATCTGGACACATACAAAACACACACGCACGTACACACACGTACACACTGGTACACACCACACAGCTGATTTGACACACAAACACACAGCTGGCAGGATAAACCCAGAAATGTGATCAGTGGGCTAGTGCTTGACGTCACCGGGGTTGGTTTGGGATTATTTAATGTTTTGAGAATGTGATGCAGCAGTTTAAAGACTTGCATAACATCCCATGTCATGGGGATTGGAATAAAACACAGTGATGGGGCTTGGTCTGGTTTCATAAAAATATCAGAATGTCGTTGTGTGAGCGGCAAAAGCATGTCATTTTTGAGGTTGTGTAGAAGACCGCATGGTGTTTTTTCTCCATTATGTTTTTTACAGTTGTGTACAAGCAGATAACAAACATATCTAACTGTATAGGTACATATTTCTTATAAATATCTGATATTTACATGTGTGTGCTCTTATTTAACAAATCCTTCTGTCTAATCATTGTTGTGTGACAACAGTGATGGGCTGATGTTTGCTGACCGACTGTTTCTCACTTCTCATTTGTCTGCGAAGGTCATCATCCCATCAGCATGATTGTTGCTGACCTCCTGCTTCTTTATCTTTGACTGACAGGTGTGAAAAACAGCCTGGCTAGGGCTATAGTTGCTGTTGTCGTCAAAGAAACCAAGAGACCTGTCCTGTTGCCATGGGGAAACAGAACAGCAAGCTGCGGCCGGAGATGCTGCAGGACCTCCGAGAGAATACTGAATTCTCCGACCACGAGCTGCAGGAGTGGTACAAGGTACACAACACAACACAACGCAAGATACTGTTCACAGCCTGCATGCTTGCAGGTCAGGGATGGCCCCCAAGTCAATTCAATTGAGTTTTAAGAAGTAAACATGTAGGGATATTAAGGATTTCAGTTGACTTCCCACAACCATGCGGACACACCAAACCATTAGAGCAAAGGTGGGCAACTGGCAGCCTGGGGGCCTCATGCCACTTAATTTGTAATATCAAAAGATGTGTTCATGAAGAAACCTGTCAAAATCTGCCATGACAGCATTAAAAAAAGCACTATTTCCAAGAAAACTGAGCTATAATTGTCTGTTTCTGTAAAACTCCCTTTTTAATGTTTAAAAATAGAAATAAAGTTGCAAGAGAAACACATTGATGAGAAGTAAATGCTGTTATTTGCTACAGTGCAGTATTCCAATTCTATTCCTGTAATTGCATATGTATTTGTATATTTACCAAACAGGCGTAACATTATGGCCACTGACAGGTGAAGTGAATAACACTGATCATGTCATCATCATGGTTCCTGTTAGTAGGTGGGATATATTAGGCAGCAAGTGAACATTTTGTCCTCAAAATTGATGTTAGAAGCAGGAAATATGGGCAAATATAAGATTTGAGCAAGTTTGACAAGGACCAAAAGTGTGACGGCTGGGTCAAAGCATCTCTAAAACTGCAGCTCAGGGTGTTCCTGGTCTGCAGTGGTCAGTATCTAAGGAAGGAACAGTGGGAGGCTGACGTATAATGACCCAACAGACCAGCCACTGTTGATTAACCTCATACACCAGATGGACCGTTCAAAATATTATACTAGTCCATTTGGGAAAGAGCCCATAAAAATATTATAAATATTCATGTAGAGCAGGTTCACTGTTTATTGTCAATCCTGGTATTGTAATTGAGATGCTCTGCCAGGTAGACTAAATAAAGGTGACTGTATTTCACATACATTTTTTTTTCTTTTTTTTTTTATTATGTATTTTATTAGCATTTTCACCATGTGTACATTAATCAGTATATAACAGAAATATAAACACATAAAGCAGTACACTACAAGACTCCCACCCAAAATCCCTCCCACAATTTTTTTTTTTTTTTTCTGATAGTTTATACATTCAAACTTTACTGGCATTCACTAAAGGGTTATTAGATGTTTCATTTTATCCAAGTGTAAAACATGACTTCAGAAATTCAAGGAAACATAAAAAAATGCCTTACGCTTTACACTTCATAATTTATTTGACTAAATTTACGGTAGATTTTGTCGACTAAAATGTTGTGAAATCTCATCAATGAAAACTAGACTTAAATTTAAACAATTCAGATGACCAAACTATGACTGAAACTAAAAGATATTTTAGGCAAAAGACTACAACTATAACTAAACTTAAAAGTGCTGTCAAAATTAACACTGGTGGCCAGTGAGTGTACATTCAGGCTAGCTATTTTACTTTTAGAAGCGGGAGGATGTATGATAGCAGTCGGTGGCTGAAATCAACATGTGTGGACGGCTCTACAGATGGAGACACCTTCAGAAAGGAGCACATAGAAGCTCAGTGCACTTTAATACTGCAGATTAATTTAAGACAGAAGTTTAAGGATGTTTGTTCTGGATTAATGTCACATCAATTGTCTTTCAGCTACAAGATATCAGAAACTCTTACAGCAGACTCTAATGTAACAATGTTTGTCCAAGTATCAGAAGCAGAGCTCCATTGGCTCCCATCTGTTAAGTCTGGGGGCCGTGAAGACCTGAACACTTATCTAATCTTGCACATGGGTGTGTGTTTGTGCAGTGGCTATATGGCCTAACGTTAGGGTTAGTTCTGTTGAACAGCTGTTATACCCACCCTAAATAAGAGCGGAACATTAAACTCTATCACTTTCCTGACCTTTGAGCCACACAAATCTTCACACTGACAGTAGTCAAGGTGTAGATTAACAGCTTGAGAGCTACAGGGTTGTTAAGCATATACACATGGGGCCATATTGTATGCCCAGAACAAGGCATTTCAAGCACAGATGTCTTCTGTAATGTCAGCCTTATGTAGGTGTCATTTTATGCATCTTCATACTGTTTGAACAATAAAGTGTGCTCCTGTTTTTTCCAAGGGGTGTGTTAGCCTTAAAGTAAGGAGCGGTCAGGTGCAAAGATGGCGTGTTCCTACCTTGAGTGCGCAGAAATTGACTGCGCTTTAAACCCCTCCATAACTGGTACAACGTCTAAAGTCTGTAGCGCAGAGTTTTTCTGCTGTTTTCGGGACACATTGAAGATATCAACACAAACCAGCAAGATCAAAATACAAACTTTACTAAGCTTGTATGACTCCCATGGGGTGCAGCAGCACACTTCTACTGTTAAATATCAAAGCCGTTGATGAAAAATCAGTTAAACATCAAAACCAGGAAAGATATCTGAGAGTCAGTCTAGCTGCTTTGTAATGCTCCTCACTGCGTTATTTCCATGCATTCCAGTGCATGTAGTACTCTCAGAATCAAGAAAATTCAAGATTTTCACACAACATAGATCTCAATTTCTGATATTTTTATTCATACGGAGGAATCTTCCTGAAAATTATGCCCACAAACAATAAAACAGGCTGTCCAGTGTGTTTTATACACACAGTAGAGAGGAAAGCCTAAGATGAAAAAAAGTGTCTCATTTGTCTTTTCTTATACTCTGGATGCCTCAATGAAAAAGTCACTTCAATCTGAGCATTAACACTTTTCTTCCAATGCTCTGTGTTTGTTATTTTAGTGTAGTGGCACAATATGACCTATGCTACACCCTAAAGTAACCTTTCAGTGCAGCTGGATCCACCTGATTCAGTGTCTATAATCAGGCATATGAGGCCCATAACGGCACAGCCCAATCAGCAGCCTTTAAAACAGAAAGAGGTGGGCACTACAAGTGTGGCGACAGCAGGAAGTACAGAGATTAGCATAGGTGCTAACAGCTTCAGTAGCAGTTTTGTTAGATCTAGACCACATTTCATTATTACTTAGAAAATATGTTTTGGCCAAAATTTGTTGTATGAAATGGCTCATGTTTTGTTCTTTACACTGTGGCAGAAGCACCCACCTACTACATTTTCTGATTGGCCCGTAATGAAGGTAATTGACAAAACGATCATCCAATCATCGGCTGGATTTGCTTTTGAAAGGTTCTGCCTTCCTCAAACACTTTCTATGGGCTTTTGCCTAAATTGGCCAGTGAAATATATTCTGTATAGTATATAATGAACAGTCTACATGGTGTGTCAGGTTAGATTTTTGCATTTTTCAATAACAATGGTTATCATCCATACCTGTGTATTTCGATAGGCCTGTATCTAACAAAAGTATTAAAAAAAGTTTTGTAGAAACTCATATCATTCACATTTTACCTCCTTTTATGACAATTATACAAAGTAGATGTGAAAATCAGATAGTAACTCCAGCCTTCATATCAGAACAATGCCTACATCACCTTGCTGATCCCATCTAAATGTCATCTGCAAAAGAAATGTTTTAAGAACAAAGAGCGAGACTGACATGACTTTTGGTTCCTTTATTTTCAGGCACAATTGTGCTTTAGAAAACGTGACACCTTGAAAAGCAGCCAGAACTGCCCTCAACTATCAAAGATTGAGTTTCTTTTCCAAAAATTTTATGTCATCTTAGACTGAGGCATCGCATGAACTGTCTCAGGTTGAATTTTGTCAGAAAAATGGATTTGATCCTTTTAACTGGCTTTGAGAAATTTTCTTTTTGCTCTACTGGTGCAAGACTTGCATCATAAAGGTTTTTTTTTGTCATAGAGACTAAAAGAAAGAGGTTCAAAGACATGTTTTTCCAAGGGCTGAACAGTGTATCATTTAAACTGCGATACAAGCATGTGCAATAGTCACATCGTAGGATATAAAATGTCAAGCACATGATTACATGGGGCTTAAATGAACACCTCAGTATAGAGACAATGGGACACTTTCTGCCCTAAAGAACAGTCTGAAAAACCACTGTGCACTCCAATTGAATCATATTTATGCAAAGATTCAGAATTGGTTCAAAACATCCATGAATAAATGTTTAAACATCATTTTTTAACATACTTCATACTGCAGTGCATTGGGTCATCTTCACACCAAAACTGTTTGGAGTTGTTCTGATACGAGTGGGCGTACTGCGCATATGAATATAAATTGAAACACCAATCAATCCCTGATTTGTACAAACAACCGCCGCAAGCTCGCCTGAAATAGGTGGCCTCAGCTTGCTTCTGATCAACTCACGTTTGTTTGTAGTGAGGACACAATTGACCCAGCAACAGAAACAAACAGGGTGGTGAGGTAACTCATCACACTACTGTAGTGGTTAGGGCTGGGAAAAAAATGTACACTTTTCATGATGGTTGGCCTTGTAAGGTTTTGCACAAGCACTTTCATTGGCTTGTATTTGTTTTTTAAATGAGGCTGAATATTGATCAGAGAGTTTCATGTTAATATGCTGTGAAAATACCTCTGCCTTCAGTGTATGTGTAGACAAACCTGCCTATGTAACATTTTATGACACACACTTTAACTTGAAGAGGGAAATTCTGTTTGGTTTGGGAATGTATTTTGACAACATAAAGGCAAAGGCACTTGTTTTTTTTTTTTTGGGGGGGGGGGGGGGGGGGGGGGGTTAACAGCAACGGGGGAAATAACAATTGAAATTGTAAATCGAGTGTGTTGGAAAAAAATCCAGGATTTCATTTTTAGGCCACATCTACCAGCCCTTGTAGTAGTATAAGCAGCAGCTGTAGCAGTAATGCTATGATTACTAGGCAACCAGGCAGATGACAAAGTGCTACTCAATAATGATGTTTTACATTTTATAGAGCCACTTTCTGTGCTCAGGCACAACACACTATGAAAACAGCAACAGGTTAGCATACTCACTGTCTCTAAAGGCAGATAACCAAGGGACTTAACAATCTGGACTGATTCAAAACTTTATTTAGCTTGTTCTAGTGACTTATCCTTTTCAAATCTGCTTTCTACTTTCCCAGTTTCTCTGCAGACGTCTCTACAGGTGCTATGCTATATTAAGTTTCCATGCTGTCTGGTGTCCTCTATGATCCATCTTGCATACCTGCGAGTGTTAAAAGCCCCTCCTCTTTGTCTAAAGAGTTGGTTAACACTGATATTGTGAGGCATGTCCCACGTTGATAAAAATGGTCATCAACATAATCTTACATAGGATGTTTAACCTCTGCTATTAATCTGTGAGTCATTAGCTTAGTCAGCTAGCTTCCTTTCCATAATGCAGACAGGACATGGGTCTTTTAGTCTTCGCTTGAACAGGATGTAGTTTCTCAGCCCCCATGTTAAGGACTGTGCCTTGTCTCTAAAAATCCTAATTTTTTCAACCCCTCTGTCTGTTTGTCTGTAGGGATTCTTAAAGGATTGCCCAAGTGGAACCCTGAATGTGGAGGAGTTTAAGAAAATCTATGCCAACTTCTTCCCCTACGGCGACGCCTCCAAGTTTGCAGAGCATGTCTTCAGGACGTTTGACACCAATGGCGACGGGACAATAGACTTTCGGGAGTTCATCATTGCCTTGAGCGTGACATCACGGGGTAAACTGGAGCAGAAACTGAAATGGGCCTTCAGCATGTACGACCTGGATGGAAATGGGTACATCAGTCGTGAGGAGATGCTGGAGATTGTACAGGTAAGAATACTGGGTAGATCCATTTGAGGCCGAGGTAGCAGGGGTGGGAATCGTCAGTTAACCTGACAGGCCAGGTGGACCATTCAATATATTTCACTCGTCCAGCTGGAAAGAGCCCATAGAAAGTGTTTGGGAATGGGCTGAACCTTTAAAAAGCATATCCGATGATCATTCTGTCATCACATTCATTACAGGTATATGTAACTGTTTGAAAATTTCATATTGGTCTTTTCATTGTTACCAAAATTATCATGGTTATTATTATTGCGTTATTATTGCAATATACTCAAAAAGTACTTATATACACACTTGAAATCATTTCTCTCTTTTAATATTATAATTATAACAGGCTCCCTGGTCTTTTTGTCTTTTTTATCAATAATTGTGTCAGGAATTGTCCTTTGAATACATTTTTCGCCCTTTTTTCATGAGAAATAAAAGTAAACAATTACGGCAAGTATTTGTCTTTTTTTTTTTGTTAAAAATGCTTAAAACAGTGTGTTATTAAAAGAAAAGAAAAAATGGATTTGAACTTTCAACAGGTTTCTCTTTACAAACAATTGTAAATGAACATGTTCAAAGTTTTTGAGATGACCAAAGATAAACTTAACCTATTTTCAAGCGAGCAGACACATGGTTCTAGCTTTTGCCAGGCAATGAGCAGCATCACCGTGAGTTACTGACAAAGTGAGGTAATCAAACTCGGTTTTTAACTTTATTTATTATAGAGAATGGTAATACGAAACTTTACCGCCATCTATCATTTTACCGGAAACCATAACATTCCTGGGCCAAACAGATAATGTAGTAGGTGGGCGCTACTGCCGTGGTCTAAAGGACAGAACGTGAGCCACTTTGTGAATTAAACTGTCAGCAAAACATATCAAGAGTGGAGCAAAAATATCCTTTCTATAGAGAAGTTTGTCGTGCCGTTGTTTGTCTTTCATTTAATAAAGAAATGCAGTTCAGATCAGATAAAACTTCTTATGAAGCTGTTAGCATCTATGCTAATCTCTCTAGGACCAGTCACTTCCTGCTGCACCTCTTTCTTTTCTAAGAGACTCTGATTGGGCTGTGTGGTTTTGGGCCACTTGTAGATTAGAGCTTGGTGAGATGGATCTGCCTGACATTGAATCAAGCTAGTTCATCTGCACTGCAAGGTCAATCATCAGTGGCCCCACGATATGATATTGTCCCCATTCTTGAGTCCGATTCGTGATATTTAATATTAAACAAAATGCTAAGTATTGTGATACTTAACATAGCAATATTGTGATTTTTAACCCTTTGTTGTCTACATTTACATACAAAAAGAAAAAAGGACTGAATTCTGTGAAATTAAATAAGAAACAGATCTCAGAATATTCATCATGTTATCTAAAAGAGGACTAAAGCTCTCAGACTGATGTAGACAGTTAATGCAGCCACCCTGCTGTGCTCAGCCTGTCTTCAACTTCTAGCATCAATGCTCTAAAGAGCTTTAGTGCCGCTGATGTTGAAGTAATACTTAAGAGCTAGCACATATCTGAGCTCCAACCCCCAAACTCTTGTTTTCCACAACATGATAAGGTTAGTAACAGAATGAACTGTTTTCTTGGCTCTCTCAGCACTTGGAGGCAGCTTTGACAAGATAAGTCAAGTGGTGGCTGGTTGTCAGGGGTGTTAGCTTAGCATTAGCTTTGCTGTTGTCGGCTTTTGCTTCCTGTGGGTGGTGCAGAGTGAGGTGAGCTGTATGTCCGCTCTTTTTTACTCTCATGTGTCACTCCTTATAAATGCAGTGTCATGTCCATCTCTTGTGTCCCTTCTAAAGTCCAGAATAAGTCATTTCAATAAATGTAAATGCCGACAGTGCACTCCTTTTGTCACTCTCTCCTGTGCAGCCATGTTTGTTTACTAATATCTAACTCTCTTGCACAATGAATGTCACTTGTCTGACCTGGCTCAACAGCACCATCATGTGGACTTAATGAGTAATTGATTTTATTTATTTTGAACCAAAAGCTTTATTAAATGGACATTAACCCTTATGCATTAATTATTAAATCCAAATGAATACTTTTTTAAATGTTTGTTTTTACTTTCAAACAAGTTCAAAATCATAGTCATTTTTTTAAATGTTATATTTTGATGGAGTTATGCATCTGTCCGCTACAGTGGGCACAATGCATCAACGGTATAAAAAGTCATTTAGTGGAACTTAAGAAAGATCCACAAACACATGTCTTCGACAAACATTTATTAAGAGTTAATAAAAGAAGAAGCAAAATCTGAAGTATATGTATTGTGTCTGTTTAATTAAACTATTCACTTGTGAATTACACCAAAATGTAAAATAAAAAACACAAAATGATGTGAAGTCTGAATACACGCATAGTAGCCAATTTGCCATTTGTCGGCTATTTTGAATTTATGATGAATATCTCAATATGGTAAAAATGTGCAAAGACAATATTTTTGTGAAACTTAGGACAATAGTTTGGGAATTTACCACCTGGTAGTTGGACATGGTGCTGCAACCTAGAGGGTATAAAATATATTCCAAATATCTGCCTGTCTACCATGCATGAAAGGGTTAATACATTACAAAATATTAATACATGGTGGGTGTGAATCCATATAATATTGCCATGCCAAATATTGCAATGCCATAGTATGTCAATTTTTTCCCCCGCTTCCTGTTCAGTTGGGGCCAATGGATGCTGCTACACTGACCCACGGTCTGTGTTCCTTCTAAGTGAAATCTAAAGCCATCTTACAGTTTCTCTCTGTTTTCTCTTGCATTAGCTCAGACTACTGAGAGGTGAACAGCACCAGCAGTTGTTAAACTTGTCAGATTAATGTCTCTGTGAGAGCACAGACCCTGGTAAACTGTGATCAGTCTAATTGTTGTATCACAGTTCTGTTCTAATGCCATGATGCCTCAGTGGTGTGCAAATGCTGCCTAGAAGGACGCATCTGGTCAAACAAATGTCCGTGAATCATGTGGGTTTAGGACAGTGTGCCTGTCCTTCTTTTGAAGCCACAGTGGCTTAATTTTTAAATTCTGTTGTGATTTACTCTCTTCATCTGAGGCTCCATAATGGGTCCCTGCTAGCTTGAATTAATTTCTTATTACCTCCCCCATTTGTCCCTCTCTCTGTCTCTCACTTTCTCCCCCTGCTCTGTCTATCAGGCAATCTACAAGATGGTGTCATCTGTGATGAAGATGCCAGAAGATGAATCCACGCCAGAGAAGCGGACAGATAAAATCTTCAGACAAATGGACCTCAATAATGATGGTAAGAGAAGGAAATGGCAGGAGGGGGGGATGAATATGCTGCAGAGAGGGAGAAGGTGATTTGGGGATAAATCAAAGTTTATTAAAAACTACTTCTGAAATGTTCTTACTTTACTGGAAACTAGAGGCCTTAAGAGAATTCAGGATCAGGACTGAATGTAATTTTGTTTTTGTTCTCTGCTGCACCAGGCATTTAGCCCATCACTTAAGGGAGAACAGTACATTTCGATCACAGTGCATCCTCCACGTACACGTATAAAATGTTGTGATACAAGCACCAAATTCGACACAGTTTTTCTGAAGGGACCACTTGTCAATTCTGCCCGATTGGCTACTTGAAAGTCCAAAATTCCTTACACAGTCATTCACAAAGTGGTGAACCTTGCCCTGTGCTAACTTGTTAACAACTGGGCCTTTTAGGGATGCACTATTCATTCCCAAACAAGATGCTCAGCCGTTTCCAATTAACCTGCTTGCCTGTGGAATGATCCAAACAGGTGTTTTACATTTCTCAACTTTCCCAGCCTTTCGTTGCCCCTGTCCATTGTTTGTTGGAACATGTTTCAGGCATAAAATTCAAAATAAGTGAATATTTGCCAAAAAACAATGACATTTATAAGTTTGAGCATTAAAAATCTTGTCTTTGTAGCTTATTCAATTGAATGTAAGTCAAAAAGGATTTGCAAATCGTTGTATCCTGATTGTGTTTATGTTTTTACACAACGTCCCATCTCCATTAGCATTGGGGTTTGAACTTAAAAGATAAATTCCTCAGATGGAAAAATATACAACCTTATGAAAAGATAATACAGATCCATCTGATACATCAATTTATTTGACCAAAAATTATTTTTAGAATATGCGTTGGCAGCCATCTTGGATTCTCAAGTGGCCAATCAGGCAGAATTGGCAAATGGTCCCTTTGGAGTAAAACTGATAAATTTGGTGCTTGGATCATCACTTGCACTTTTTTTCATATCTGCTCCTCTAAATTAGCCTCAGTGCCAACAAGCCCGTTCAAACAAAAGCTGCTCCCCACAAAGTGTTTTTATTAATCAGTGATTATATCTTAAATTATTTCATCATACTGAACCAGAAAAGTGTTTTGAAAGAGACAGCACTTCATTGCTGCTTGCTGCTGGTTCACCCGGAGTGCTTTGCGAGTGACTTGCTGCAGTGCGGTGCATCCACAGAGGAGTGTGGTGGGGTTACACTGCTAGGCCTTCTATTAGTGATTTAAATGTTCTCTATAGAAGAACACTAACATTGTGAAAAAATACATTTATAATGTTGAGATAAAATAGGAATACGGTAATACTGTGAGACTATTTGTTTTAAGGAGGGTATACACTGACGTCATAATTCTTGCAACAGACTTGCAGCTCTGCTGACCGAGTGGCAGAGACCAACACTGAGTGATTGATATGGGTGTAAAAACTGGTGAACACTTTGATTCATCAAAAAAATATTAATGGTCGTTTTCAGGGGGCTTAGTTATTATATAGTGAACAGCTAATATGTTGTGATATGTTGTTACCCATCCTTGAGTTAAACAGTTGTTCTAAAATGATTTACAGTGTTTCAGATTTTTGTTATAAAGCATTATGAATATATTTAATTTCTTTAAGCCATATAACATATATTTATGTTTGTAACTCATTATTAGCACTGGCATCTTAATGACGTATGATTATGATTATAATGCATCACACATTATCACTAGTGCTAATAATTAGGATTGTGCAGCATTACAAGTGCATTATGATGCATTATATACATGCTTTAATAATGCGTCATGGAAAGTGTTAACAATATCGCAATAGGTCATGATAATAGTGAGGTGAAAAGCTGATATTATGAAAGCATTATTTACAATAATATATTTAGAATTATTTATAATTTCTGTTGTTAAGAACGAAAGATCTGTAGAAAAGATCAAAAGTTTTCAAACTTAAAAACCAAGCCAAAACCTCATAAGATCATCTTGACTGGTGTTTTAATATCTTATTGTTCATGCATTTTTTTATACAATTGATGTCAGGCAAAATTTAACAGCTATATAACTTTTGAAATATATAAGCAAAATTATTTGGGATTTTTTTTATTCAGTATGCTAATAATTTAAAACTTATTTTAGCCTACACCAATATTGAGCCTGATATATAAAAATAATGTCTTTTATTACACCTACATTAGGTGCAAAATGTGTTTTTCCATCAACAGTAAAATCAAGCTGAATTTGCTCTTTTAACAGCTTGGAGAACTAATCTGCTGTTTAGGAAGAAAAAAGCCCTTTTGGAGCTGTAGCTTTCAAATTAAAATCAATATGCAAAATTTTACAAACTTAATACAAGCATGTAAGGCTTAATATAACAACATTTTGGGAGAAATTTTAATATCTGCCACCAATGATAAGATAAGATATGATAAGATAGTCCTTTATTGATCCCCAAAGGGGAAATTCTGGTATTGCAGCAGTACAGGGCAAGTACAGGGATAGTAGCATGCATAAGACATAGATCAAAAGAATAGAAGATATTTACAATTATCAAAATTAACTAACATACTAAGCACTAAGTTAACAGAGTAAGTGGTGTTCAATTATCAAATTAACTAACATACTAAAATAATATGATATTTAGGTTTTGAAGCAATCTGCCAATACAATAATCATATCAATAATATTGTGCATCCCTAAATAGTGTTCAAGATTTTTTTTTAAATTTTGTTAAATTTCAAAAATTCTGAAAACTTTTTTAATCACTTAGGTCGCAAATTTTAGAATTAGATTAACCAATGTATAATGCTGTTGAATGCAGATAAAGGTGTTCCATTGATTTTCATAAGATTTTATTTGAAGTAATAGTTTTTTCAGTTGTTCGCAGTAAAATAATGTACTTACAGATAGCTTAGAGAAAAACTCATCCAACTTCTGCTGTGTGGTTGTGATGATAGTTTATTGTTGTGTCAATTCCCAAGGCACACCAGTGTACCTCCGCACAACTTTTGAGAACCACTACTATTGACCATTTTCATGTGATGTCACACTTTACTCCATTTCGGCAGGACTTCAAAAATGATGCAGCGTAGCATGTAACTTAATGGATTTTTACACTAAATAAATATAAGTATCCCTTTGGTGACCTTAAACGTACATATCCAACCATAATTATCTAATGCTATGTAGTGAACTATTCTAATGAGGCTTTAAATGTTAGTTTTATATCTGATAGTCATTTTATGAAGCTCAAACTATCATATGCAACAAAAACACTTCATGGCTAATGCTTATGCTAGCAGTGGTCAAGTAAGCCTATCATTAAAAGCATGGCTGTGCCTTTATCCAATGAACAATCAGTGTTTGCCGAATACTTACTTTGAAGATAAACTTTCATTAAGCCCTTCTAGTTTGTCTATTGAGTTTGAAAAATGTTGATTTGAGTCTGTACAAGTATAAATGTTCATTATAGCAGAGAGGATCTGCATGACGAGTGCCACAGACTGCAGATTTACACACATCAACAGGTGATATCCTCTGATCCAGAAACATCCTGAAGTGTTTTTACTAAGTCACAATGGTATTTCACCAAATTGACACCATACGCCCAAAATTTATACACCTGCCTCCACAGATAACCTGGATGTTCTCGTGTCTTCCAGTTCACATCAAGGTTTTTGCCATTTATTATACAAACCTGCTACACCTCCATCAGTAGATGTTTTTGCTGTGTGTACTGTGTTCATAAAAGTATCCTCATGAACCCCAAACAAACAGCAGTCATAATCCCAGGAAAAATCGCCAAATTATCTTTCGCTGCAGTGGTCATTTTTCCTCTTTTGAGCCTCCCTGTAAAAGCCAATCCACATGCTTTCTGACTGCTGTGCAGCAGCTATTTTAGTCCAGTCTACACTTGTTTTTCCATCTTCTTAAGACGTCCAGACTCCTCTGATAGACTGTGACATTTATGTTCCATATTGATGATACTTTCTGCTGCTTAAGTGGCTCAAAAATGCATCTCCGCAGTAATTATCCGCTAAAATGCGTCACAGTCTATTGACAACAGCAGTACTTTCACCGTCCTGAGTGGCTCTTTTTTGTCACACATCTGCAAATCAATTGAGTAATTTCTTCATGTCGTCATTCTCTCTCTCTCATTCATCCCTCAGGTAAATTGTCCCTGGAGGAATTCATCAAAGGTGCCAAAAGCGACCCCTCCATTGTCCGGCTACTTCAGTGCGACCCAAGCTCTGCCTCCCAGTTCTGAACACTCCTTCCTCCACATCTCAACCCTGAGACGGCCCCTCCTTCCTCACCCTCTCTGTTGCTATTGAAATGGTCACTCAAATCAGTGCATGCTGCTTCTCGTCTCTCATATCATTTTTTATATGGTAATTTTGTGGAATAATTAAGGCAGAATTTTAAGGAAGCTAAGAAAAGTCATCATGTTACTTTACTTTTAACTCTAATTTTGGGAAGGATTGAAGGGACATGACAAAGTGTCAAGATTAGTAGAAATTGGAGTCTTCAAATGTTCCTGAATATCTCTCTCTTCCTCTGGAACAATGGATTCGCTGGGGTGTTTTTTGCAGGGTGGGGATCACGTAGTTTGCCCTCCAACACATGTATATCATGTATATACTGTATGTCTCTGTATATCATAAGATGAAGCTCATTCGTCTTCACGTATGGTGCACTCTATGGCATTGAAAGGCAGTATTATGTAGCGTAGCATCCTGGGCTGATCTTACAGATGGATGGGGCAGAGATGGGGGGGAGGGGATGTTTTGGGATTTTACTGCTATATGATCTTTCGCTGAGAAAAAGAAGGCCTAAGATCCCATTTGGTTTTTATTGATACACCGGCATTTTTGTTGATTTTTAGATTGCTTCTTCTTGTACATATTTTTCCCTCCATCATGCTGTTTTATTTATTGATTTTTATTCTTATTATTGTCCTTTTACTTTGGCATGTTGTTAAAAATGACCATGTTCCAGTTTACAGTGAAAGAGAGCGAGAAATATTTGAGATCTGTGGCTTTAAGTGAATGATTGTAAAATGAGGGGACACCCATAACGCTCATGATCAATGACACCAGTAGAATATATCGTTTAAGCCGCTATGTGTTTATTAAGTATGTTTGTGCATTTAAGGATGAATGTTTGTGCATGTCCATATGCACTGTGTGCTTGGAGCTAACTTTTACAGTATTATCATGTTGTGTTGTTTCTTAATTTGTAAGTATTTTAAAGTTCTTTAAGATTGAGCAGTAAACTTAAGATAGTTGTTACCCATCCTGATACTGCATGATCCTATGAACTTAAGATTAAACCCTCAAAGACAGAGGACACACTTTTTTCCCTTTCTGTTGATCTGCAGCCTCCTTAAGACTGTACCAAACTGAATTCAGGTTTTATTTAATGTGCTTTGCCGCCCCGCACACATACACAAACAACCCCTTTTCCTCTGACAGACAGAAAACTTACTAAGGGCTCGTTCATCACTCCCTAGCTGAATGCTTTTATAACCCCCCGAACAGCCTGCCCACAGCGCCGTTAGATAAAGAGACATGTTTTAGGTGACGGGTGCAGGCTCAGATTCATGTTCTAGCTCGAGTTTCCAGAATATCTGGACATAAAGAGTGTGGTTATCGGACAGAGACTGGCTGCACTTTGAAAAGCACCATTAGACACCCTTAAGGGGATAGTTTGGGATTTTTTAAGTGTGCTTTCTGAGGTACACAGCATTACCCTGAACATTCGCCACAGCAAGAGATCAGCTTCATGCAGAAATAGTTGGCACAGAAGCTAATGCTATATTGCTGCACATCGGGCCACGTTCTCCACGTAAATCGAAGAGTTTTAGATGAAAACAAGGAACAAAAAGGTGCAGGGTGATTGAACGCTACATCTTATTTATTGGCAGCAACTTACTTCTCCACTTATAAGTTGCCTTCTTTTTGCACAGCCTTTTGACAAAGCACAGTAATGACAATAAAGTGTGGTACTCAGATTACCTAACCTTGCAGTGCAGCCGAATCAGCCTGATTTAATGTCTGCAATCAGGCTGATCCATCTTGTAAAGCTCCAATCTAGAAAGACTGTACTCGGCCCAAAGCAGCACAGCCCAATCAGCGTCCTTTAAAGCAGGGGGAGGTGGGAGCAACAAGAAAGATTGCACAGAGATCAGCAGTGAGGCTAACAGCTTTGGTTGCAGTTTTATCAGATCTGGATCAAATTTCTTTATTAAATGAAAAACAAAAAACACTGAAAGCATTTCGCGATTGAAAGGATATCTTCCTCCACTTCCGACATGTTTTGGCAAGAGTTTGCTCTACATAGTGGCTTTCATTTTGGATCAGCAGTAGCACCCACCAACTACATTATCTGATTGGTCAGCAATGAATGTGATTGATGGAGTGATCGTACAGTCACCAGCTGGATATGCTTTTGAAAGGTTCTACCCAGTCCCAAACACTTTCTTTGGACTGTTGCCCAAATGGGCTAGTGAGACATATTGAACGGTCCATCTGGTTTATCAGGTCACAGTTACCTTCTAATCATGAAACAAATTTATTATTGAAATCATGGCTTGTATCTTTATACAATAAACAGTCAGTATAAACCAAGTACAGACTTTTATTCGGCTCACCTTATTTTTTTTTTTGTCTATAAAACCATATACCTGGTCTGTACAAGTATACATGTTGATTATGACAGGGATGCTCTGAGAGCTGCATAGAAGAACGAATTAAGCTGATATCCTCTGATCCTGAAACATCCAGAAGTGATTTTACATAGTCGCACTCTTATTTCATCCAGTTTGATGACATGAGCTCATGATTTTCACACCTATATCAACAGGTGAAGTAGGTTTCTCCAGTCCTCTTGTTCCCTTAAACGCTTCCTCCATTTTTTTCATCCAGAAATGTTGACTCTCTATCAACAGGAGTGCACACAAGTATTCCCAAGTATTGAAAGTAAACTGCTGGTCATATTTGTTGCAAAAATCACCCAGTATGGTAGTGGTTGTTTCCTCTTGTGAACAGTGCAGATCGTAGCTGGTTGGAGCTGCTGTTGGGAGGACACTTTGGCTGTACTGCGTACTGAAGTAGGGCCAAAACAAAACTAAAGTGAAATTAGATATAGTGTGCGATCACCTTGCACTGTCCAACTTCTTAAAATTACACTGATGTTGGTGCCATGTGGCCAACAATACATAGCTTCTGTGCTGACTCTTTGTGTACAGATGCAGAGCTAATCTCTATCACTGTGGCTAATGTTCAGGCTAGCGCTATGTACCTTATACAACCCCACTTCAAAAATCCCGAACTATCCCTTTAATCATCAAATGAGTTCTCCATTTTTAAGGAAAAGCAGGACTTGATACCACTCAGCATTTAAGCTCTATCTGAAATACTGTGCTGCATTAAAGCTGGCACCACTATCATCTGTAGACAGTAGAAGGCAGTAATTGTCAGGTCTTTCTGGTTTTGGAGGTAAAACACAAAACACACTAAATTAAACATATTAAATATCACTCATGTCAGGAGTGTTTTTTGGGCCTTGTAGGTTAAGACATATAGGTCAGGACATCACAGAGACAACGTGGGCAAGAGTGGGGGTACATGGATCAGTGACACTGGCCCACATTTATCAATCTAACATAGAAACTAGATTCTGGCAAAGAAATCAATCTCCAAAGTTTGATTCAAGAAACATTTACATTTGTCCAATCCCAATATACAAACGACTAGGTGTTGATAAATGTGGCCGCTGCAAATGATCACCATTTAAATAACATGCCCTTAAATATTCACAGTTAAGCCCTGAATTTATGTCACAGACGTACAAAATGCGGTAAAAGAAAGGAATCTTCTCTGAGCTGGAGGCTTATACTGTCACAGGAGAAGAGGAAAATAATAAAATATTGTTGTTTAGACTATAAAAAGTGAGAATAAAGGAAGTCTGAGACATTACATCTGTGTATGGAGGCTGGGCATCTGACTTTGTTTGACGAGAGATAATTTTGAAAGAGAAGGATCAGACTTTCCTAACCAGGGTTAGGCTTAGGCATTTTTGTACTTCTCTGTTGAGCGAAAAGAGGCAGTTATTTTAAAACAAACGTGATCGGTAATGTCGGCTGATCTTACAAACAGGTTAAAGGTATTGGCAGCAAAAAGCCTGTTTGGAGAATCACTAATAAAACACTGGGGAAGTTTAAAAAATCACATTTAAAACACTTCCATCACACTTGATTTCTCTTTTAGATATACAACACATTTTTTCTGTGCTGAGAATTAGTCCTGTCTAACCAAATACATCCAAACCAAACTTGTTATATTAAAAACTAGCCAATGTTAGCGAAGTCATCATAAGCTCTTTTCACACATGCAACCCTGATATCTTTGGTGACCTGTCAGGGTAGTTCCCTGACTTGATGGTTGTTCACACTTGCTCCTGCTGGACTGGGGAGAAATATTTTTTTGTTTTTGTTTTGTTTTTTGCGGGGGGGGGTGTCACAGGACACGATGCAAGTCAGTGTGCATAATGTAGCGGCTGAAGTAGAAGTTTATGACTCAAGTGATACAACATAAAAAGTGTATCAACAGCATTGAAGAAAGACTCGAAGGAGCATTGTAGGACGCAGAAGTGAATATAAAGCAGCATCACTACTTGCACAACCATTACAATGCAGATAGAAAGCTGCAGTGTTGTAGCTCCGTATCCAACAGCAGCATGAGACGGCTCTTTGGGCGCGTGTGACTCGAGTTGTTCATTTTGGCGCAGATGTACAGAAGTTTGGTGATGTTTAGTGGAAACAACACTTTCAAATGTCCAGATATACATTTGAGTTTGTGTTACTCTAACAATCAAATAAACTTCTCCCACAAAGGTGGTTTTTTTAATCCGTTCTGCCAAGTCTCCCTTTTCCTGTTTGCCAGTCGCACATTATGATGTCATCACCCCTCCCCACTCGCCCTCAGTGAATTAATCTGATTATGTGCTGCGGCGTTCACACTTTGGCTCACCCAAACTTTAATAAGATCCTTGTGGGGTGCAAGGTAAGTCTGGGTGAAAGACTAATACACATACAGCTGACCAGGGTGAAGTCTGGATAATTTCGGAGGCTTTTGCAGGTGTGAAAGGGGTTTAAACTACCAGTCAGTGAAAAATGGCAGCAAAGAGAACTCTAGAGGGTCTAAATGGTGCAGCTTGACATAGAGACTGAGCTGGGATGTACCAAACCTTTGCACAGGAGCTTCCTAACCAGCCACACCTCTGCTTTGAGGATCCTTTAGTGTCACTGCCTTCTGCTGGTAGGATAAGGAACAACAACTGCTTTCCCCTGAACCTACAACCCTTTTCTATTATCACTGCCTCTGATGAACAGGTACCTTGTGTTGCAGGATTACACACTTAATTTCTTTCTACCTTCCTGACCTCCCTCCTATATTTCTGTTGCATGAAAACCTCATGTGAGGATGTCATGATTGTTTTGTTGGACCTGAAAGCAAAATATACTTATATGTTATAAAGCTTCACGTGTGCTGTTTCTTCATTTCTGATTATTTTGGAATGCATCAAGGAGCAAAGCATTTCACCGTCTGGTCTGCCAACTAAGCAGAAGTCAAACATTAGAGTGTTGCAGCTTGTCAGGGAGCATTTTAGGTCCCCAGTGACACACATCTGGTGTGACAGGGGAGTTTGTGCTGGGCCGTTGGATGTCAAAATGTGTGCTAGTGTAACAAGTCAGACCTGTCCCGCAACTGCTAACACAACAGCTTATTATTGTGCTTTCTATACTAGTTGCAGAGTTCAGATGAAAATTAAACAGACAAAACTAAACTTGGATTTTTTAAGACTCTGAAGATTGACTGTAAGGAATGCCACTCAACAAATTAAAGGACCCCACAATCAAAAACTGATCAGAATTACCGAAATTTAACATTAGCCGTCTTCTGTTTCCAACTGGCACAAGCTATATTTGACCTTTGACCCATAGAATATTTGAGAAACTGGTTTCACAGGAATCTGGGAATATTTGACCATGTAGAGACTCCATTTCTTGACTATGTGTGGCCAACAGTGCAGCATATTCTGAAAGACTCCTCCTTAGACCAGTATTTCTACAATAGTAGGGTACGACCCCAAGAGGATGAATATTAATTAAAATTTGTGGACAAATCAAGGGTAAATAAATACTATTGATTTCTATGTTTGCACAGCCGTTCTAAATTAAGAAATTAGTATTCACACTTGGATGCATTTAAAAAGATTTTAACTTTGCCCTTTTCGTGACTTTGTGGGTGGTAGTAGGGAGCACAAAAAGATATTCCTCTTAAAGAGTGGGCACCACAGAAAGTGTTTAAGACCCACTGTTCTGGACAAAGGGCAAATAGCTAGAAAATAGACAGAGGTGTTGGTGTCTGTTGGCCTAGTCATTCTTTGTCATCATGTTAACTGTACGTAAGCTTAATTTTTCATTTGGACGCCCACTTGTGATTTAGACTGTGCTGCGTCATGTGCGAGTCTGAGGGTTTGTGAGGGGGTGGGGGCAGGGGTTCAGGAAAGGTTGTGTTTGTTTGGAGGGTTGGGTGAAACTAAAAACTGTGCAATGTCTAAACATGATCTAACTCAATTATCAATTTTTAAAAGAAAGTAAGCAGACAAAGACACAAAATCATGAATAAAAACTTTATTTATCAAATAAATACGAAAACAAACCAAACGAGTTTCAAAGAAAACCTTCTGAACTGGGTGTGGAACAAATAGGAGCACACGTGCTTGTTTGTGTCTTAAAGGGGATCAGAGGATCAAACTTCTGTAAAAACAGAAGATTAGAAGGTAGAAGTTATTCCCACAAAGGGCTGAACCATATTGTTTTTACATCTCAATGTGTGCATGTGCAACAGCAAATCATGGACCTGTAACATTAGTCACATGACTCAAGGTATGTTACACTACTATAAGTGTGTTAATTAATGGAAATCAAAACCACTTATTTTAACATTTCCATGATTATGTCCAACAGAGATGGGCAACTCTGGTTACCAAGAAGGCCAGAATTGAAATTTTATTAGAGGGCCAAATGTTCAATTTGAGGGACACTAGAGGGGGAAAATTCCTCATGAGAGCTACTTCATCAACATTTATATCTATATATTAACACATACACAATTGGTAATATGAAAACTAAAGAGTTATATCCAGATCTCAAGGCAGTTTCAGCTGTTTTTGTGCAAATAACAGAACAGGCAATGGTTATTAAAGTGCATCTTACTTATATCTGTATTTCAATTTTGAAATATGTAAAAAAAATTCTCTTGGAAATTTTGTTATTTGTAATGCTGTCATGGCAGATCTTGACAGGTATTCTTTCTAAATGTATTTTTTCCATTATTTACTGACTGCATTAAAGGAGTTGGAGGGCCACACACACATCTATAATAAAAGTCGATTGTTATCACCTTCATGATAAGGTGAACCACAATGCCTGCATAGCTTGCGTTGTCCCTGCACATTAACTGTTCAAACTAGGAAAGGTGTTACTTATACAGTGGTGTTACAGTTCAAAGAGTGACCGTGTAAGATGAGAACTGTCAGACTACAATTTTCTTAGCTTTATTTTGATTATAAATTTAAAATTACTGATGATATTTACCTTAAATGAACACCCAAACATGGATACATTAGGACATTTTTATCTTAAAAAACAGTTTAACTGCCACAACAGAAGTGTAGCAGCTCAACATGGTGAGCTGTAAAGTGGTTCGAAAAAAGGCTGCTCGAATTGATTTATTTTCTTAAGATCAGGGTTTACTGTCAAAAATGGTTAATAAAATAGCTTTTACATAATGGGAGTTTAAAAAGAAATGTATTGCTACACTCTCACTCTGTCATGCTTCTGTATCACAGTTGCTTGCAACTGTAGTTTGGAAATGAGAATCCAGTGTTTTTATTAAAATAAGTAAAATATCTGATTTAGGTTGTTGCACATAAAATACAAATAATTTATTTAAAAACTGCCCAAAAATATTGTAATTTATATCTTACATAAGGAAATTTTGCAATATTATTGTTTGCCAATATTGTTTAGCCCTACTTGCATGAACTGTCATACTTCGCAATAAAGGATCTTTAGTTGCTTTCTCTGGTTTTGTCTCCTGTGTTTGTGCAAAAAAAATCAAGTAATAGCTCAACCAAGTTTCTAGTCAAAGTTTAAGATGATCCAAACAGCTTCTTGGTCCTTTCCTTAAACTTTGTCAAGAGCAAAGAGGTGGTTAGCTCAGCATAACAGTAAAACTGAAACAGCCAACCATGCCTGTTACAAACCACACCTTCAAAAAAACACATTCTGAATAATGGGTTGTGGTTTTGTGAGTAAGTGCCACTATTATTCCAGGAGACGTGTGGGTGTGAGAAATCCTACAGCACTAATTCCTGCTGTCATCTACATGCCATTTTGACATTTCTGCATGAGTGTTAATTAACCACATAGTAAATTTTAGCACCTCCACATCCTGAGTGAAAACTATCACAATCATCACCTCTCTTGACTATGCCAGCTTTTTTACTCGCGGAGCTCTTGATAATGAATCCTATCATCAGACTTCTGTGGGAAAAAACAGATAAACCATTGTTTATCCCTGATTTAAGTGACCCTATGTTGGAGCCTATCCCAGCTGACATAAGGCGAGAGGCAGGGTACACCCAGAACCAGTCACCAGCCTATCACAGGGCAACACAGAGAGGCAGACAACCATTCACACTCACACTCATACCTAAGGGCAATTTTGAGCCACCAATCAACCTAATAAGCATGTCTTTGGTTTGTGGGAGGAAGCTGGACTCCCCAGAGAGAACCCAGGCATGCACGGAGAGAACATGCAAACTCCACACAGAAAGGCCGATACAGGGATTGAAGCAGCAACCTTCTTGCTGGGAGGCATGCGCACCACCTGCTGCACCACCGTGCCACCCTCCCAGTACCTAGTATTTCCAGGATATCTCTCATCCAAATTCTAACCCGACCCTGCTTAGCTTCCAGACGAGGTCGGGCATCCTCAGAGTGGTATGGGCATAAGCCTATGGGGTATGTGTATTAAAAACAGTCAGAAATGATTGCATTAGGGTCCCCAGCCATTCTTGTAGGCCTTGTTAGCAGTTCAATAGCAACCATCCTTTTTGAAAACACTCTGATTAAAAATTTAACGCAGGGCAACATCAGATCAATTTTATTTATGTGAAAAGCGATCTTAAAATCCCGTATACTTTTGGCTATGGGAACCAGAGGTGCTAAAATGCTAACTCAAGTGTTTTACTCCTGTGACACCTGCAGCGTGTGTGTGTTTCATTTCAGTGTGCACGTTATCACTACAGAGCTTTCAGACTGCAAGCACAAGACACAGCGCCAAAATTCTCAATAATAGGAGGCTTGCCTCTTTGTTCTGCAAGTTATGCATGTTTCTTGGCCAAAACAGACAGAAGCATAAAATAGAGAGCCATGTCTGCCTTAATCCAACTAGTATGTGTGTCCACGGTGGCAGAATATGTCACAGAAAAGATAGAAACCATCCAGTTACTCTTCCTGTCTGTGCCTCTCAGAGTTAAAGCTTCAGATTGCTTCTCCCCTTGTTCATCAGGATAATTTCATTCTGCAGGTTTCTCAGGTAAAGTATTCAATAAATCAGGTTTCTTGTAGGGAGATTTATTGTGGTTCTTCCTAAACTTTCAATAGAAGCTCATCATTGGGGTGATATTCATGGAGAGATAGAGCTGTGACACCGAGGCCACGGGACATTAACGCGATGTAGCACCACATGCAACAAAAGTATGAAAACAAAACGCTTCCACTGTGACTCCAGTGTCCAGCTTATGTGTCTGGCAGAGTCTGTTTTAATGTATGGTGGTAAAATTGTTATAATTTCGCACATCAGCTCTGAAAATCACAAGAATTTCTCAACACTCAAAGGTAAGAGAAACAATGTTAATGATTAAAATATTTGGTGATCTAGGAAAATTAACAAAGGTTTGTAAAAATACTTCTGACTTGAGTTTTTTTTTTTTAAATAGAGTCTAATTAATTAAAAATAAAAAAGCATATTTACTGTAATTGTTTCGCTTGAAAAGATGGCCAGAAACAACAGAATTTGTTAAACCTAGTAACAGTTACTATGGAGGGTGGGGCTTGATAAAGGATCACTTCCTGTAAAGGGCAGGGCTTGACAAAGGGTCAGCTGAAAATAACTCGCTTAACTTACTTTTATTCAGAACTAAATTATTGGATTCAATTTATGTAGCTGTTAAAATAATTGAAAATATAACTGGTGAATGGCCTTAGTGATGTCATCTAACATCAGCTGTTCAAATCAACAAAATTCAGCATTTCATTCATCATCAACAGCAAATGTTGTCAGTATGAAAATGCTTTGAGTGCAGATAGGTTTTCTTTGTGAATTTAAATGTTGACAATACAAAAAAAAACAAAAAACAAAACACCACAATGCCTTAAAATGGACTCTGCCAACACAAAAGTTGTCCAACTGAAATAGCCTGGCAAAGACCACTTTTAGTATGTGTTCTCTGATTCTAATTGGTTGGTCAGTGGACCGATTGAAGAGCTAACAAAAGCTTGATTAAAATCAGATTCAACTAAACTTAACTGATGGATAAAAAATGATTGAGATCATGAGCTCACTTTTGAGCATTAGCCTCATGTTTCTGTCATTATACAATGAAAATTAAAAAAGTACAAAGTAGACAAGTTGACATTACTAAAAAAAGCAGCACTGCTAAAAAATACCCACTTCCAGCTCTGAGTTCAGACACTGAGGTGAAAGTTTGGTGCATGGTGTGAATGATAAAAACTTGAAGCTAAAACCACAGGAGCAGAAGGTCCTCAAGAGGGTTTAGAATGTCAGATTTGGCTAAATCCAGAAGCTGGACCTTTCTAGCCTACCCCTCTCCAGCAGCTGGTGTTGCTCTGGTGCCCTGTGTGGCTGGCGAGGAGGCCTCCTCTCTGAAGGGGGGAGACTCTGATGCTGACGGGGGAGACGCTGTGGAGGTGCAGGGGGTCTGGGTTTCTGTCGTGGGGGTTCAGTATTCCTCCTTGGAGGTTCACGATGTCTTCTTGGAGGTTCAGTATAGCGTGTTGGAGGTTCACGATAGCTTCTAGGAGTTTCTGTGTGATGGGAGAGAGGGGTTTCCTCCATCGGCCTCACTACATTGATCTGCGAAGCACAGAATCAAGACTTTAAACACTGGTCTCTATTTATAACAGCCACACACAATTAAGAATTAGTGAATAATTAAAGAGATAGTCCAGGATTTCTGAAGTGGGGTTTTATGAGGTACATGGCATTTGCCTGAACATTAGACATAGTGAGAGATCAGCTCTGCATCTGCACAGAAAGAGCCAGAAGCTAGAGCAATTTGCTGAAGATGGTGCCAGCAAAACTCTGCGTTGTTAAAAATTTTAGGTGAATATAACCTACAACAGCGTAGGCTGATTGCACACTGTATTGAACACATTTACAACAAATTACTTTTTGGCACTTCTTTAGGACACTGCACAGCCTACGTGTCCTTCAGTCAGGCAGCAATTGGGCAATTCTGGCAGCTAATATGACCCCCATTTTCTTTGGACACTTGGAGATCCTTGAATATGCATTGGAGAACACGTTGAAAAAAACTTCTGCTGATGAAGAGTCAACAGGTCTGAATGAAAAATGGAGGAAACTGATATGGGACCTGGCAACCTGAGAGACTCACGTTACAAGTTGATATAGATGTGCAAGTGCAGAGCTTATGTCGTCAAACTGTATGAAACAAGAGTGCAACTAGAGGATACCAGTGGCTTTTATACAAGCTTCTACAGCCTGCAGGTCCCATCATGCTGAGCCTCTCTGTTGTAATCAACATTTATACTCGTCTGGAGCAGCAAGTATAAATTAATCTGTTAGGAGGACCACAGGCTGTCGGTGCTAGCAATGCCAGCGTTAGCCATGCTGTGCGTTAGCTTATCTGTTGTGATATTCGGCCACAATTCTCTTCCTTTTGGTTCTCGTTTGGTCCTTGTTTGGTTCGGATTGCTTTCACACCCACTTCGACCGAACCCTGTTCCGCTTGGAATAGGACCAAGACCCCCTGTTTTTTGGCAGACCAGGGTTCAGTTCTTTTGTCCGCATCAGAGTTCATGTGAACTTTCCCACCACCCCAAATGAACCAAACTTCCCAACAAAAGTGAACCAGAATGCATTTAGTCATGACCAAACATGTTAGACCAAACGCTAGAGTCTGTTTCTGCAAGAGTTAGACCTGCAGATCCGACACATACGGGGGAAGGACAACATTATAGCAGAAGCACTTTCAAGGATGTAAGTGTAAAAAAATAATAATGTAAAATCAGTGTGGTGCAAAGGTATGTTTTATAAAGGTTGCATAGAGCAATCCATTTATAGGAGAGGGTGTTATATTCATAACTAATTTTGAATGTTTTTTCTTTGAGACACCACTTAGCCACCATACAAGTTAGATCATGGCACTGGCCTGCCTTCACACAGTCATCAGGACGGATCAACAACACCTTTGGACAACCTACAAAAGCCTCAGACAAGCTCCTCCAACCACAGCAGCATGGCCTTAGCAAATAACTGACCTTAGATGAAATCTTTTCTTGTAATAAACATTGTTTTTTATTGCCAAATTAACTGTGTCACCTTTATGTTGCTTCCCCTGAGCCAGGGTCATAACATAATTGTTAGTGGTTCATCTGAATACCTTGATGTAAAGTTTGTCCAGCATTTATACAGGGGATTTACCCAGAGTTTAACCCTTGCACTAAACTTTTACTTCTGCATTAAAGGATAGTTATGGCTGTTTTTACAGAAGACATGTAACTTAATAAAATAATAATGCATCCACTAGTGCATCAATACAGCCTTTATAGCTGTGATTTTATTATTTTTCTTTTGTTTTTAAAAATTTGTGTTACTTAGCATTAAAAGGATATTAGTATCTGAGAAACACAATAAATGAATCAAATCTTACCGCTCTGCCATAGTCCTGTTTTTTTCTCCTCCAATGGCAGCAAGGCAGACCCAGAAATGAAATGCAGGCAGAAAAGCACCGTGAGGAGAAAACCAGCTGGATGACACAAGTCACGATCAGAGGCACCCAAAGGATCAGAGTGGTACTCTAGAGGGGGAAGGAGGAGCGGCAACAGAGTTAGCAGCATCCACCACATGGTCAACAAACAACATAGTTTTAGGTGGGAGCAGTTCTACTTAAACAGGGACACAGTTTAAGTAATGATGCAATAATGAAACTTCAGTACAGCGTGTACAGTAGAGTGCTGCAAAAACACAGCTGCTGGTTTGGGAATAGCAGCACAGCACAGGAGAGTCAGCACAGTGAATAAAACATGCGGGGCAGACTGTATCAAAGTAAGACAGCTCAGAGGGAATTCAGGGGAAACCAGCTGCCTTTTGTCAGACACACTTCAGAAAGAAGAAAAGTTTGGAGGTTGGAGCTTTGTGATGAAACCTGCAAGAAACACAGCAGAAAAACAGACCTTACAGAAATCATGGCTGCCTTTCAGCAACTCTGATTTCCTTAGATGAAGTCCAAGTCATTCTTTCAGGTGGTGAAATGCACCCTGCAGTGACCGGCAGCCATATTGGAGGTCTCTTGGTAATAGGCAGCTCTGTGTGAACAGCATGGTCTGCAGTCTCACAGGACGAGAACATTATATAACTGTTCTGGGCCGAAGTTAGAACTGAGTTTCTTATTAACCCTCATACCTGAGGGGGCCCCTTGATGGTGCACTTTCTCTAGTAATATTACAGTGGATCTGCTTTTCCTCATCATATTTGGCATGGGTGTGCATTATTTTCACAAATTCAATCACAAATCCTTCATCACAGCTTTCTTCACGGTGTAGCAAATAATTACTACACAGAGCCTTAGAGTGGATGTTTTTGTCCGCTTCTATAAGTGCTTTAAATATATCCTATGTTAATATTTTATTCCACTTTTTTTCATAAATCCTTTAATCCACTTTAGTCCTGATAATAACTGCTGAGTATTCAGTTATTTTTTGCAATTTTAACCCTTTAGATGCCTGTTTGAATTATTTGTCTGCCTTAATCTGCCATTGCCTAGTGCTCCATTGATTATAAAGGGTGTCTATGGGAGCTGTTTCTGTAATCTGAACTTGCAGAAAAAAAAATTAAAAACCATAAGAAAAACAATCTTGTTACCAATCTGTGACATGTCCAAGACTGTAATAATCACACCCAAAAAAAATCTACTTAGCATTGAACATATTTCAATTATTTCAAAAAAGTGATGCACACACTGGAATTTAAAGGGTTAAAGTTGTGAAAATAAATGAAAACTTAAGGTGGACTAAAAGACTGACTGATGAAGTAAAAAGTGGGAAAAAAATTATTTTTGTGCTTTACTTTGCATTTAACATATTGTCATTATTTCATTTTTGCTTTTTTTAACAAATAAAAAAAATTATTAGTGAAATTAGCGAAGTCATCACATAAACTGGCATTTAAAGGGTTAAAATTGTGAAAATAATAGAAATCTTCATAGTCATGATCAAAAAGATTTATGAAGTGGATTAAAAGATTTATGAAGAAAAAGTTGCCAAAAAAGGATCATATGATACTTGAAGGAGGTTTAAGAGGGTAAAAAATGTCTCCTTTTTTATTCTGACCTTGCAGGAAAACTACAAATCATTAGAAAAATAACAATATTGTTACCAATCATTAACTCGTCGAAGACAGTAATAATTGCACTAAGATAATTCAACTTTGCATTCAACATATTGCAATTATGTGAATTGAATTGAATTTTGATTTTTTTTAAACATAAATGCAAAGAAATAAAATATAGAAATACCATTCATATACAAAGAAAAAAAAGAAATAAAGTAATTATACACATTTGAAAAGAAGTAGGAAGAAGCAAACACTTTTTGAATTCCTACCCCTATTATTGTTTCTCATGGGCTGTATAAAAATATATTCTGCTTTAACATCTATGCAAATATATTATACATATGTACACTACAAAATATATAATCCACATAAATATGCTCAATTTTATGTCAATTTTATTGTTTTTTTTTTACAGAAATTGATGATGTCACTACATACACTGGTATTTAAAAGCTTAAAGTTGTGATAATTGAAATCATGATAGGTATGATCAGGACTGAAGGGGACTGAAAGATCTGTGAAGAAAACAGTTGAAAAAATATGATCATATGACACTTTTAGGAGTTTTAGAAAGGGACAAAATGCCCCCTTCTCAAAAAATAAGTATCTTTTTTCTGGCCTAGCATAGAGACTATAAATCCATCAAAACCAACCCCACCCCAGCTTTGAGAGTATGTGCTCAAAATCACAAATTACAGTTTTATCACCATGGATTAACGAATACAAAATTTCAGGAAAAAAATATATCTAATGGTGCATGTAAACATTTTAGTGAGGGTTATTTTTGACCTGAATATCTCAATGGGCTGATAAAAGAGTGACCATCCATACAGTGGTCAGAGATCTGTGTTACAACTACAGCGTTACAGCTTGGGGGCGCTGGAGATCCCATGGAGTTGGGAGGGTTAAGGAGGTGATGGTGGGTCCTGGGGCAGGACCTGCTGAGAACCAGAGCTATGGACAACTGTCTTTGCTTGAATACCAAAGCTGTGCTAATGTGTGTCTCCAGCTGTGAGGCCGAGCGGGTTTGACAGTCCATCTGTAACACACTGGAACAGGAAAAAGCCTGAAGTAGATTGACAGGGTCAGGTCAGCATTTCTGCCACAAACCCACCAGCTGCAGAGTTTGACTGAGTGACAGACCGACTGCCACCCAGCCTCACATTCTCTCACACCTACGTCCACAAAATGGTGACAGCAGCCACAATGTGTCGACACACCACTTTGCCACTGTGAGGAAAGAGCTGCTGCTGCAGACAACATCAGAGCCTCATCTAAATGTCTCTTATTCTTATAGTATTTACTCACATAGATTCGTGTTGGGTCAAAAGGACACTCATTGGTGACGCTTGAGTAGCCGATGGCATCAGGGAAGCGGCAGTGAGTAAGGAGGCTCCGCCCACCGTGAATGATCGCCCTCACCACAGAAATTGTGAGTCCGACAGCTGATGCCGCCGCCATAAGAGCTGCTGCCAGACTGACTGCAAACAGCGACCATGTCTGTTAAAAGAACAGAAAAAAAGAAAAGAGAAAGAATCACAGATGGAGATAAACCTTGCTGGTTTTAAAGCAATACTACAACATGTTTTTTGTTTTTGTGTCTTGCTTCACTCCCAAGTCCATGACAAGCAGATAGACACCATTCTTTCAGCTGTGTGTGGTAACAAGGAAGAGACGGGCATAGCTCGCCCACTGAGAAACAGCTTAACTCAAACACTAGTAGTCAATGGGCAGCGTTAGCCAGCCTCTGCCTACTATCATCAGATAAACTCTTCAGAAACTCTATAAACAGTCCTGTGTGCTTGTTGTGACTCATTTTTTATTGGGTTATGTTACATTATCTATTTTATAGACTAAGATTAGCACTTTATGTAATTTTCTAAAGAAATATATGTTTTGTTGACCTAATTGAAAGCACGTCTGCGGTGGTTTGCGTATGCACACTGTGATTAAGTTTCGCATGTATTTCTTTCAATAATTACAAAAAGTGATAATCATAGTCTAAAAATAGGTAACATAACAAAACACAGTAAAAAAAGAGTCACAACAAGCACACAGTTAAAGTTGCTGAAGAGTTCATCTGATGACATAAGGGGGAGGCCGACTAACGCTACCCATTGACCCAGTGTTTGAGCTAAGCTAATAAGCGGTCAGGGAGCGCTGCCTGTCTCTTCCTTGCTACTGCATGCACAGTCAAAAGAATGGTGTCTATCTGCTTGTCATGGACTCAGGAGTGAGGCATGAACTGGAAACAAAAAAAATGTTGGCATAACCCTTTAAAAAAGGAAAATGTTGCTTGGATTTGGGACCTTTTGGTAGCATTTTGACAGTTTTTCAGTATAAAAACGAGGAAAATAGTTACTTTAACTATCCAATCAATGGGTGGCCTAATTGTTTTAAATAATTATCATAAGGGATGCCAGTTTTTAAACCATGTATGTCTAAATGTCTTTTATGTATATGTAAATATCTATTTTTGTTTATAACATAGATGATCAGAGTAACAGGGCTTTTGGGCTAAACAAGGCCAGAATTTCACGTCCACAAACAGGACTTTTTGGAGGTAATTGATAAATAGCACCTGCACTTGCATAGCAGAGACCATCTGAGGAAGAGCAAGGCCAGGCTCAAAGCATTGTGCCTTTTTAATTGTTAAACAAATAAACACTGACCATTTTTTGGAAGCAACATTGTCACAACTCTTTTTGCTTTACCTTCTGGAGTCAGGATAAACCATTTCTGTGATCACTCTTTGTGGGCCCCGCCAAGACTCTGAGCCCTTAGAAGTGTTCCCCTTTTTTCCCTTAAGTGCAGCCTTCAGCATGGGTAAGGATTTCTGGGGAAAAGGGCGGAGTACCTTCTGCAGTAGGGCCCTGTAAGATCTGTGTTATTTTTCCCCAAATTCTGTTACAATTTTTCCCATATTCCATTTTTGCCGTTTTTATGTTTTGAGAATTCTGTTTTTAGTATTTTATGCAAATTTAACCCTGAGACACTGCATAAAGTAATAAAATATAATCACTCACTCTCCAGGTGGTGCTCACACATATCTTTACAAGTCCAGTCAACAGTATGTTCACAAAATTTGCAGAACATTTGATCACCTGACACATGATAATCGTTGGGAAACTGCTCTGCCCTGTACTTTGGAGTTAGCCAGGAGTTTTGTAGCTTCTTTGCCAACTTAGCCGATGTCTCAGACGGCTGCTCCTCCTCTGAGCATTTTCCTGAGAAATATATTTCTTTTTATCCCGAAAAAAAAAAAAAAAAAAACCTTTTACCCTATTTTCCGGACTAAATCCATTTTTTTCATAGTTTGGCTGGTCCTGCAACTTATAGTCAGGTGCGACTTATATATCAAAATATACATACTTTAACATATTATTAAATGTTAATTCATACTGACTGACATGAGACAAGGAGTAAACATTACTATCTACAGCAGCAAGAGGGTGCTCTAGGCTAGGCTAGACATGAACAAAACGCCCCCAAAAATGAAAATCCTATTCTGTAGATAACAAACTACAGGTAGTAAAATATGCAGCGGCAATCGAGGACACCCTGGTAGCTGCCATGGAGATGAATATAAATGAGGCAGGTGGACCTTCTTGGTGTTACCGCTTCATACAAGGCAACCACCACTCTACCAGAGCACTAAATAAATGCGACTTATAGTCCAGTGCAACTTATATATGTTTTTTTCCTCTTCATGACGCATTTTTTGACTGATGTGACTTTGGTGCAACTTATAGTTCAGAAAATACAGTATGTAAAATTTCGGCCATTTCCTTGATATTCCACGTTTATGTTTTAATTCCACTTTTAATGTCCAATTCTGTGATTCCGTGATCGTGGATTTTATAGGGCACTACTGTAGGTTCTCATGCTGAAATAACAAGTGCTGAAGGTAAGAAACTGAAAGCATTTACTGCATCATTCCTGCTGCTGATATGAAGGTGCACTACAAGAAGCTCAAGCTCTAAGCAATGTGCGGGTAGCTTTACCCAGAGTAGGAGTTAACCCAAATGTTAGTTTAAAGAGGGACAGACTAGTTAAAGAATGATTTTCAAATCAGCAAACTGTATGTTTGACAAAAAAGATGATCAATAGTATATATTGTTCATCTAATGTGATGCAGATGACTGAGAAGGTAAACATGTGGGTAAAGAGACAAAAAAAGTGCTTGTCACAGCTGCTCTCTCTAACAAAGGAGACAAAAGGGAATGGGAGTGGTAACGCCTGACGACTCTGCCTGAGCTTACTCATACTCTCGTCAGTCTAGTCTGAGCAGCCTGACAGCTGATTGAGTAAACAGAGAGGAGAAGTCGTGCTGCACGACTTGAGGAGGAGAAGAAGGAGGAAAAAAAAAACTGAAACAGAAAGTTTGCTTGGTCTGTCGGGGTGTGTGCTGACACCGGGGAAAACAGGCAGGTGATTGAGGGGGGCTTTAATACCCTCCTGTGCTGGATGGAGGAAAATGATGATGATGTGAGAAAGCTGTGAAGTATGACGGACAGAGAAACTGTGCATAACAGAGACGACAGATTAAAAAGGCAGTACAGTGATCTTATGAAGAAGAATGGATCAATGTGTTATTAATTCTCCTAAAGAACATCAAACATCTGTTCAAAAAATATGTGAAACCTACCAGGCCTCTGCTCCTCTTGTTTTTAGACAGGACAATAGCCAAAATGCCAACAACAATTCCCTGTAGAGACAAAGAAGATTGAGGTTAAAGAGCTTTCATATTAGTGACAACAAGTAAGACGCCAAGAACTCAGAGCCTGAAATAAAAGGTGATGATGGTGATAGGGGGATTTTTAATTTGACTGAGACACAGACACCAACAAAGCTGACACAGATATGACTCACAGGAAGGTCACAAGTAGGTTTCTCTTCACATCATAGCTGTTGTCATTTCAAGCATTTCAAAAATGTCCTTAAGTGTACTGTTTGCTTTGAAGGCTGCACTACAAATTCAAAACTAACAACAAACAAACAAAACTAAATCAAGAGCAGCTTTTTGTTCATCTCTTTCATAGAACTGCTAAAAGTTGTTGCACCCTGCACTTTGGACATGAACAGCCCACTGTAACTTCTGTTATTTTTGTGAAATAATACTATTTCCAAAACAAAGGCCTAATTTATCCTAATTTACTCTGAAAGACATGCTCCCATGTAAGGATATTCATGTTATTACAAATAACCCAACACAAACAGCTCTAGCTAAATTTCTCCCTCACAACTATGTCTAGTACAGGGATGGGCAAAATGCGGCCTGCGGGACTCATGCAACCCTCCCTTTCATTTAATACGGCCGAAAGTTAATGTCTTTAATAGTTAATACTTTCATAATGATCTTTAAGATATTTGATGTATATTTACTTCTTCACAAGAAATCAGTGGTGAAGCTGACTTCTTTCTTTCTTTAAGTATCTCTTAAAGACACTCCTAAATGCACAAACCCTAATTCCAAAGAAGTTGGGATGTTGTGTAAAACATAAATAACAACTCAATACAATGATTTGCAAATCCTTTTTGACCTATGTTCAATTGAATATGCACCCCTCTGTTTACCTCTGTGTTACATCATCTTTTCTTTTAACAACACTCAATAACCATTTGGGAACTGAGGACACTAATTGTTGAAACTTTGCAAGTGAAATTCTTTCCTGTTCTTGCTTGATATACGACTTCAGTTGCTCAACACTCCAGGGTTTCTATTGTTGTCACACATTTTCAATGGGAGACAGGTCTGGACTGCAGGCAGGTCAGTCTAGTACCTGCACTCTTTTACTATAAAGCCACACTGTTGTAACTCATGAAGATGCGGTTTGACATTGTCTTCCTGAAATAAGCAGGGAGATCCTTGAAAAAGACACCTCTGGGATGGCAGCATATGTTGCTTCAAAGCCTGTATGTACCTTTCAGCATTAATGGTGCATTCACAGATGCAAGTTACCCATGCCATGGGGTTGGGGTAACCCTAAAACTAACCCAACCCTTGCTTGTGAATGACTAACCCTTGAAGGGATGCTCCTTTTATACCCAAATCATGACACTCACCCTTTTGAATAAACCTATTCACCTGTGTAATGATCAAAACAAGTGTTTTTTGAGTGTTCCTCAACTTTCTTAGTCTGTTGTTGCCCCTGTCGCAGCTTTTTAAGAACATGTTGCAGGCCTCAAATTCAAAATGAGAGAATATTTGAAAGAAACGATAAAGTTCATCAGTTTGATCATTAAACATCTTGTCCTTATAGTGTGTTCAATTGAATTAAGGTCAAGAAGGTCAAGGTCAAATCATTGCATTACATTTTGTAAAATGTCCCAACTTCATTAGAATTGGTGTTTGTATTTGTATAAAGTCAGTCATTGTTGGATTCTTCTCTTGGTTGCTTTGCTTTCACACTGCACCATGTCAGGTGGACCAGAGCCTGTTAAATGCTGTGTAATCTACCCTCCCCCCACCACTAGTTGGGGCTGCAGCTTTGGTCTTCCTTCCTGCCATCTGGCCCATTGTTGTATGATGAACCAGAAAAAACAACCGGCTTTAAATGAAAACATTGTTTAGCTTGAAGCTGTTTGGAAGTATTAGGTGCCATTAAATACAATAAATGTGCACTGGGTGGCACTTGCATATTGACTGGACCGGTGTATAAACATTCTGCTCAAATTTGTACATGAAAATCAGTAAGAAGGACTGGAGGCTGGCGGTGCTAGCAATGCTAACTTTAGCCTCACTCTGCTTATATTGTCAGTGAATGCTACATTAGCTTTTCTGTCTTTTCAGCCACACATTCACTCCCTTTGCCCTCCTTTAAACCTTCTTTGGTTTAGACTGCTTTCACACCCACTGTGAAATGAACTGTGGTCCGCTTGGAAGCAAACGAAGACCCATGTTTTTTGGTGGACCATAGTTAGGTTCTTTGGTCTGCACCAGAGTTCGTTTGAGCTTTCACACCAGCCCAAATGAAGCAAACTTCCCAAAAAAAGTGAACTAGAGTTTGTTTGGTTCAGACCAAACATGTACCATACCATATGTGTATGGCAGCTTATGTCTATGACACATTTATTTTGGATGATGTTTGGAAACAACATCCTGAACAGATGCAGGGATATAGGGCAGCTATTATGAGTCTGTGTTAACAGCAAGTATATATGTAGCCTTAAGGCAGGTCTGAGGGGAAAACGGGGCCCAACCTTGTACTTGAGTGCAGTAAAAAGGATGAGACAGGCAGAGCTCGCCCACCGCTAATTAGCTTAGCTCAAACACTGGGAGTCAGTGGATAGTGTTAGCCTGCCTCTGCCTACAGTCATCAGATAAACTCTTCAGCAAATCTAAACTGTCTTGTGTCCCTGTTGTTACTCGTTTTTTTTTCCGCATTACATTATGTTATCTATTTTTAGACAAAGATTAGCACTATATGTAGTTTTTGAAAGATACATACAAAACTAAACAGCAGGTCTAGTCACAACAAGCATTCAGGACTGTTTAGAGTTGCTGAAGAGTTTATCTGATGACTGTAGGCAGAGGCAGGCTAACACTACCCACTGACTCCCAGTGTTTGATCTAAGCTAATTAGCGGTGGGTGAGCTCTGCCCATCTCTTCCTTGTTACAGCAATGAGGCAAGACACGAAAAAAAAAAAAATGTTGGCGTATCCCTTTAATGTAGAGAAACATTCTGAGTTTTTTGGTTGGACAGTTGTGCATCGCTTTCATACATCTGCATATTATACCGCTTTCACACTAAAATCAGCAGGTCAACGCAGGTTTTTCAACGCGGGTTAACCTGCGTGTTGCTCCTTACCACTGCCAGCAGACCTGGGTCTAACCGGCAGCAGACGAGCTGCGTGACTGTTTTTTTTCCTCTGGCGCTTTAAGCTGATGTCATCACGTTGATGACATCATCAGCGCGACGAAACACGACCATGTAAACAATGGAAAGGAGCATGGATGCTGTGGACATGGTTTTCTGTACTTTGTACTTTTGTCCCTCTTTAAAAATGTACAAACTCGGCGCTGATGATACAAAGGCGGATGGAATTTGTTGCAGAGATGGCAAAGAGTCACGTAAGTTACAGACAGAGGGGACGGTCACGATGTTATATCGTGAGTACATAACGCCAACGTCATCCGTAACTTAGCAGCTTGACCCGGGTGTGATGTTCTCACTGAACCCGTGTCGCTTGCAGGGTAAGTCGACCCGGGTCGAAATGCCGATTAGACCCTTTCAAACTGCGGGCAGGAGCCGATTGTTGGCGGATTTACACCGTTTTTTTGGCCAGTCTGAAAGGGGTATCAGTCTGAGGGGTAGGGAACTGACACTACACTAATGTAAAAAATCCTTTGACCAAACATTTCAGATTTTTTTTCCTGATTTGTTGTCCATTATAAGCCTTCCATAGACTCCATAACAATCACAGTGACAAAAAATGCACTTAAATCTGCTTTGGTATAGGGTAGGAGGTGCTGGTTTGGTGGAGTGCTAAGCAACCAGGCATGGCCCATGTACATGGTTCTGTCAGCCCCGGGTTTGAATCCAGCCTGTGGCCAATTTGCAGAGTGTTTTCCCCCTACTTCCTCTCTTTCGCACCCTTTCACAAGTCTATCCACTGTCTCTCTCTCCTGTCAATAAAAGGCACAAAATCATTAAAAAAAAAAATCTAAAAAAATGAACATTTTGGTGTAAATCATGTATAATGCACACTCACCACAAGCCCAGAGGTCAGAGCAACAACGTTGGAGATGGCATACTCCATGGCCCGGGCCTGCTTATGGAGGTTGATGTGTCTGAGCACCACACCATGCACCAGAGCTCCCAAAAGGAAGTTAACATGACCGATGAGAACCATGCTTAGGCCCATCTTCATCAAGGCCTTGGGATCCTCCAGGCTGGCACAACACACCCCTGAGGAGGAAGAATAAAGGGAAGGCATCTTTTTAAAAAAACTGTGCAAAAAATGCCAACAGAGCGATGAAGTGATTTTACATAATGTTACATCATCAGTGTTGTCCATGTTGTATCGATCAAAGACACAAAACTCAGGTCATAACAGCAGCGAGAGGTCACTTGTATTAATCATTAGCTCCTAAACACATAACTACAGCGCAGGCTGTTCAGACAGGAGGAGGCAAAAGCAAGAGTGTGCCTGAACAAAGTCAAAGAACTAAAAAAATGTTGAAAAAAAAGCACAACTAGAAAGCACTCAGAAAGCACAAACCTCCGCCAAGCTAGCTCACATATTGCTGTTACACCTATAGGCAATAGTTCCATGATAAAGTTACCATCATAATATGATTCATGACCCTGAAAACCCACGCCTAGCACTCAGAATCATGTTGATATCATTATTAATTAGACAGTTACTGAGCAAAGACAATCACTCATTAATGGCGGTAATCTAGATCGCCACCAAAATCGTATCATTTCCAAGTTGGGCCATTACCAACATCTCCTGATAATTTCAGCAAAACCTGTCCAGTAGTTTTTGTGTAATCTTGTTAAAAAACAAACATACAAACATATGCTGGCAAAAACATAATCTCCTTGGCAGAGGTAATTAAAACTGATTGACCTGAATTATGTTACTAAAAGGATTTTAAAAAGGGTCTTTATGGGGATAATAAAGAAATACAGAGAGTTACACCAAACAAAGGCAGCAAGTTAGAATATAAGAAACTGGTATTTAAATATTAGCATCATAGGAAATAGATGTGAGGTGGAATACCATTTTGGATATTGTGATATATAAGGATGCACATTATTATCCGTACAATATTAGTGTCAGATGATATTGAAATACATATCAGCCAAATATATCCCATATATCTGCAATAAATTCAGCAAAATACACAAATGTACCATATTGCTTCAAATCATCATCACTGCATGAGTAAATTTAAAAAGCACAAGTTTCATGTTTTTTTAAGAGGGAAATGTTTACATCTGTTTACACCTCACACTCCATCTTCTGTGTATACATTTGTGTTGTTTTTGTGCCTTTTGTATATTCATGTATATTTTTAAATCTACCCAATTCACATAGCAGTATTTTCTAGCTATGTTATACTTCATTTTATTCCTCTTGAAATTTTCATCCTTATTCTTACTATATGTTCCTTGTCTTCGGCACCAATTTACCAAGTCAAATTCCTTGCAAGTGTAAATGTACTTGGCAATAAATAATAAATAAATTTGTATTGGTATTGAAATATCAGCATAGACAGCAGCAAAAACATTGTGCATCCCTCTTGATAAGAATTTGGGGTTTGGAAAACAACTAAACTGATCATTTTATGTGTTGGGAACATATACAAGTATTTGTGTTTTATGAGAAAATTTAAAAAATTCTGAATTTTCTTACCACTAAATTTGCAATCATTTTTCTACAAATAATAAAATGGCTAGTTTGAGAATACCCAACCACTTCTAAAATATTAGAAAATGTACAAACGTCAAGTAAGAAAGCGCCTCTTCTTCGCCTAAAATATGCTTCCTTACAAATGTGATGAATTCAGCCAATCACATGACCGTAACTTGATGCATTCAGGCATTTAGACAATTTCAAGACAGCCTCCTGATGTCTAAAAAGAGCATAAAAATTAGGAAGAAAAGTGATTTTACTGAATTTGTGTTATGGTTGCTGGAGCCAGACCGGCTGGTCCACGGTTCAGGCTGGTGGTGGTGTTGTGGTGTGGGGGATTTTACCTTGGCACGCTTTGGTCCTGAGCTTCGTTTAAAACAGGGGTGGGCAACTTTTGGTACCATGAGGGCTACATTGATGTAATTCTCAGTTTTAGAGGGCCAACATGTTACAAATCAAAGGATACTATCAATAAGATAATAAAAAGGACCTATAATTTAATAAAACAATAAATATCTGATGCTTCTTCGATTTGTTGATGTTTTGTGTCTTAAAAAAAAAGGACTCGTATCTGCATAAATTTATGTTTTTGTGTTTATTTTTTAAGTGTTCTAAGTATAATTAATATTAGAAAAAAAAAACATTTTTTCCACTAAAAAGAAATTTCAACTGACTTGAATTTCATGGATAACTCATTAAACATTGCCATGCTGTTGGTATTTTTAATCTAAAATATGAATGCTGGCATAGTTCAATTTTCCATCCATCCATCATCTATACTGCTTGTTGATTTTGGGGTCACAGGGGGCTGGAGCCTATCCCAGGGGGACGGGGCACACCCTGCCACGAGCCAATCACAGGGCCATATAGAGAAACAGACAACCATTCACACTTACACCTAAGGGCAATTCAGAGTCACCAATCAACCTACTGAGCATGTTTTTGGTCTGTGGGAGGAAGCCAGAGTCCCTGGAGAGAACCCACACATGCACAGGGAGAGCATGCAAACACAGAGATAAATACCAGGAGGATACGAGGAAATTACGCAGGTAAAATCTGGGTAGTTTCAGGTGTTTTTTGCAAGTGTGAATGGGGTTAAAGTCTCTAACCCTCATGGGTCCCACAAAGCTTTATCCCCCCTCATGAGCGGCCTTGTCTAAAACTACTGAAACCTGCCTCCTGTTTCTTTTTTTTTTTGTTTCTTTTTTAAAGGTTTTGTTTCTTTAAAGAATTAGTTTGTACAAGATAAAAGAAAAGAAAAGACCACTTCATTTTTATAAAACATTAGGACACATATTTATTTCACCCTCACCTCTGCTCCAGTCCTCATGATTAGAGGATTTCTCAGCTTGACATTCACACTCACACTTTCACCTACAGAGGTGATGATGTACATTTCACAGCATTCACGCTGCTCAGCCTTATCGCCTTCAACAGCGAGGGTCAGGGAGTGAGAGAGCTGGACAACTTTGGTCAATTAAGATCTGGAGGCCAATTTCCCAATCAATTCCTTCCACTTACAGGGGTCAGAAGTGGGCAGAATTGTGTCTTAATTTTCAGCTAAGAGTTACTTACTGCACAACTTCCAATAAGAACAACTTAAAGCAACGTGCTGAAACATTTATCTATGCATCACGTCATTGAATATCTGGAGAGTCACGTGTTTGACATTGTTGCCACTGAAAACCTAAGTAGGCTAACTTTTCCCCTTATCGATATAACAGAATTTTAAAGAATGGGATCAATAATCAGAAATGTTAATGTAAGTGTCTAAATAAAATCTTATCAAGTCCCATCCCTACTGAAGGATGTTATTTATGTAGAGCCACATAGTTTAACAAATTTATTCGACCACCTGTCACAAAAACAAGAAAAAAAGAATACACTAGAAATACGCTGAAAACTTGTTTTAGCTGAAAATGTTTTTGCTATTGGACAAACATTTTGAGCAGGAATGAGGAGTTTCTGAATTCACCTTTTATACCCAAATCAGGGACACTCACTGGACTTCTCTAAGAAGTCACAAAGTAATCAAGCATTACATTCAACACTAATTTTATGTTTAGGAATGCAAGTAAATAACTTAATTTAACATCCTTATTAAGAAACAATAATTTGCTTTACCATTCTTAATATTTTTTTCGTTGTAAATAGTAAATTTGAAAATCCATGGATAACAATAAAACTTATATTTTTAAAAACATAATTTCAGTTAAGAGCTTCAACATACTGGTGTATTAACCATTACAGAAACATAATCATGACTTTGGTTATTTAGGGCAGCTGTGGCATAAACTTAATACTTAGTGGTGGTCTAATAAATCTGTTCAGCACTGTATATTTTTTACTGTTCTTGCTCTTTCTCTTATCAGTTAAAAGTGTTTTGTAATAGGTAGGCGTGTCAAAAATAATTTTAAATGATGCATTGTGATGCAGATGTAGATGCAGAGACAGTCAATAATCATTTAATATTGCAGAGGCTGCTCCCAGGCTGCAGCATCAGTTTTGTTTCTGAGGAAGAAAAAAATCAAGCTTATGAAGATGATACTTATTTTGGCTTACAATTAAAAACATTTTTGCTTCAGTTGATCTCAAAGGTCATTTATAATTAATAAAAGGAGTTCATATTTATTTGACTGCTTGTATTTTTAGCTAAAAAGCAGCCTGAGTAATATGGACACTCAAGGTTACTACTATATTTTTATTTGTGATGGATCAAATTGAAAAGTTAACTTAATAATCATAATCAGATCAAATCTTGAGACTAGTGAAGATGCACAGCCCTAGTAATGGGTTTGCAGAACAGCTGTGGGACACAACTTGGAGGTGGAATAACTTTACTTTAAAATATGTTCATGGTTAAACAATTTCCCTAAATACAATAGACATAATTTAACAAAAGCATGTAACAGAAACAACAGGGATGTACCATATTGGATTTTTGCTGTTATGCGGATATTATTGACCTCATTATCGACAATACTGATATATTTCATCAAGAGCACGGTGTTTAGTAAATGAAAACTGATTTATTGCTCTCAATGTGAGAGTGTATTTGTGTGATGATTAAATGTTAAACAAGAAAAACATTATTTAACTCCTGAAAAAATGAAACTCCTGATTTTAATATGCAGCAATGATAAGGTGGAGTATCATGGTACATTTTGCTGATATTACTGGCTGATATATCAGCTGTAAATAAAAGCAACTATTTCAATATCTTTACACTAAAATCGTAACGCTAATATTGCACATCCCTACAAAAACACTCAAAACACTCACTTTGAATATTAATATTGCATGAGAGCAGGTTAGAGAGGAAAAAGGGGCCTTTAGGGGTGTTTGGTTGTTAAAAATGATGTTTTAGAAACACTTTTACAGCAACAATCTTTATATTTTGCTTCAGCACATCTCAAATTTGAACAATAACTACATTTCTAAAGACTTTTTGCATTTGTTATTTAAAATTTCATGGCTGAGACAGAAAATGTCATCAATTCTTGAATCTTCCACTAGTTTACTTCGGTTAAATATCAATCAACAGTCCATCAGTCATCTCTCTAATGCAGCTGCTGAAACTTTCCCCCCTTTGCTCCCGAGTTCATCCTCCTCAGAGTGAAGTGACAGACCTGCGCCACACCCTGACAAACACCGAGAACATCTGAACAAACAAACCACGAAAACTCCTGAAAGTCTCTTCACACATACATACACACCTGTACTGGCCATCTCTGCTGGTTACCACTTGTTCATGTTGTCGGGGTTTCATGTGTTGGTTGTTGAGCAGCGTGGTGTCTCAGCGGCTGTGACCCAGCTGAGCTCCTGTGACGCTTCTGCCCACAATTTCAAAATAAAAGTCTCCAGTCTAAAGTGATTAAAGTTTGGCTCACCACTATTAACAGACCAGTGTTAATTTTGACCGCACTTTTGAATTTAGTTTTAGTTCAATTCTTTTTCCAAAAAGCATATTTTTTATGTTTTAGTCATAATTTAGTCATCTGAATTATTTTAATTTTAGTCTAGTTTTAGTTGATGAAATTTCCCAACATTTTAGTCGATGAAATCTGCTGTAAATTTTGTAGACTATAATATGAAGTGTAAAGTGTAAGGCATTTTTCATGTTTCCTTGAACTTCTGAAGTCATGTTTTACACTTGGATAAAATGAAACATCTAATAACCCTTTATTGAATGCTGGTAAAGTTTGAATGTATAAATGAACAGAAACAAATTGAACTTTTGTGTGAAATGCAGTCACCTTTATTTAGGCTACCTGGCAGAGCATCTCAGCTACAATACCAGAATTGACAGCAAACAGTGAACCTGCTTTACATGAATATATCAATTCATAAAGAGAGTAGCTCTGATTGGATCACTCCACAACTTATCCCACCAACATGAAGCTAAGGCAGCTGTGACTGGATGTCCCTCTTAACTCATCCAACCTTTCCACACAACCAAAGTAGCTGTGATTGGATATATTCCTAACTTGCTCCTACTTTCTACATGACCAAATTAGATCTGATTGGATTTAGTCTCTGTCAAACATTTTTGTGTAGTTTTTCTTTGTTGATGAAAATGTCAGTTAATTGAGTTGTAGATTTGTCCATGGGCACTTGTTTTTTTTTTTAGTTACTGTCTAGTTTTCATCTGGAGAAAAAGAAGTTGATGACAAAAACTATGAAGAAAATAATAAGTCAACAAAATGAACACTGTAGCAGACACATGGGAACAAACTCCTTCATCTGATGTGTGTGGACTTTATTTGTTTATACGCTTAGAGCTGTCCAGACATTCAACCTGTTGCCTGCTGTGGGCAAAAAATGAACCTAAAATGCCAGTATGTTGTTAAAAATTAGACCAAGCATACTTAAGTTGATCTTTAAGTATTTACATTTCATAAACACTCACATGAAATATTTTGACGCACCCAAACTTCACCTAAAACAGTCTGAATTACTGTCGTGCTTTTATTTTGAAGCAGCCTCTAATTACCGTTGAATTTTCGGAAGTTAGTAAGCAAGCGCAGGTGCACCTAAGCCCCTCCCTCTTTCTCTTCCGAGGTTTTCCACATGATCCTAGGGTGGATCCCACACTGACAGGTGGCCCGCCCAATTAGTCATGATTATGAAATGGAATATATGAATAAATAAATATTAATAAAACAATGTATGATTTAATTTTTGGTTGATTTTTTTTTTCTTAAGCAAATACAGATTTTTAAAAAAGGCTTAAAGTGATTCATATTCAGAACATTCATTTGGAAGTAGAGTTTCAGTTATTTTGCATATTAAAAGAAAAGTATAACTAAAAAAATGAATAGAAGTTAATTTTACTGCAATTAATTATTTAGGGAGTGGATAAACTGCATTATTACATTTTGATAGGACAGTTATAATGAAAATGTGGTGATTAATTACATGAAAAAACGTGAATAAAAAAGAAAAGAACAGAAAAAATAACTGATATAATCAGGCCCCCCCATTAAGGACATTCTGGGTCCCCCACTGAGGTGACAACAGGCAGGTAGGAGGTTTACTGGAGTTATTTTGGATTTCTGTTTCTGCCCTCTTTCCTCTGTGTCTGTTTTTTAATGTGCAGCAATAAATGACCTATCAGGCAATTGTTTTACAAATGGACTACAGTCTAGATAATGACTGCCAGTGAATAAAAACAGGGATGAACTTTTGAGAGGGTTTTTAGTTTTAAGATGCAGAAAAGGGGAAAACTACGGAGCCCTGGAGAGGAAATAAGCAAGTAAAAAAAACAACAGACTTTGCAAGAGCTTGCAAAGTTATGCATGATCTTGCGAAATTTGCTACCTTAATTTTATTTTATTTTATTTTATTTTATTTTATTTTATTTCATTTCCAGGGCTCTGTAGTCACAAGATGTCGAAAAACTCTCTTCTTAAATCAGTAATTTCAAAACAATGAAACAAAGTCACAAAAAAATGAAGGACTTTGACTGACTGAAGCATAAGCTTATTATATCCACCCTTATTACAAAAAGAAGACGTTTTAATAATCTTCAAGACAACCCTGTAGCTCCTTACTTTAAAATCCACAACAACAACAAAATGTAAGTATTTAAGGCAAAAATATAAGCAGTCAAAAAAGAAAAGAATATTAAATCCAGAGCAGGTATGCACATATCTCACAGCAAGATGGTTCAATCCTCAGGTCAGTCGGGGCCTTTCAGTGTGAACTATTAAAAAAATCAAGACAACATATTGTCAAGTGTTGCAGTACTCGGTAAATGGTCAGGAATCAAACCTCGGCCAGCCGTGGCTTCCATAGTACTTGCCTGGTTACCAAACCAGCACCCCAGACGCCCCAGTCTTTACGGGGAGTGTGTGCACAGACCTTGGCCTGACCGCAACTGACCTCAAACCAAGTTCAGTTTTGCCAACTTACTATTAAGAAATGAGATTTAAAAAAAGCTTGACATAAAAAGTACTAAATAAAGTTTATAGCACAACAAAAACAGTTTGTTTTATTTACTGAAAACGTATTTAATGCCAATTTTTAATGCCAAAGTTTTCATTATTACAGTGAATTTTTAAAAGTTTGCAAGATCTTGACAAGTATTGTGAGGTATTTTTTTCACAGTAACTATCTTTTTCCCTTATGTCCCCTCCAGGGCTCCATAGAAAACAGATCAGTGGCAAAATCCTAGAAACCAGCTTCATGACCCAAAAATGTTTCAGGAATGTGCATGGTATCTGAAATGGCATTTATTTTCCATAATGGTTCATTTCAGATCTACAAAACATGCAGCCTGCAGTTACTTTTTTATTTTATTTTATTAAATAAACGCTGCTCTTGTTGTCTTGGTGGATAAACGTGGACTCTTAGATCATTTGTTGTGAAAGATCCATACATTTTTTAATTCAGTGAAGAAATAAAGAAAATGGGCTGGGGGTGACGATATCCCCTTGAATCTACACACTTCTCTAAACAGCAAATGACTTGTGCATTAAGAATCAGTGAAAAAGTGTAAGTGCAAAGTTTTAAAAAATCGACAGTTTCAAAACATGCTGCTGGAATTCTGGGAAAGACATCCAGTGCGTGGCATCCTTTCCAGAGGCTTCTCCCTCCTCACACCACAGCTGAGGTGACTTTGGTGCCACCATGTGGAGACGGAGCGCCGACAGAGGAAAACACACAAAAATACCTGCAATCAAAATGTTGGCAATTAAACTTATATTAACCCATAGAGTATGCATTACGATGCCATTTGGAAAAATGTTTGGAGTGTTTTTACATTTATAATAGACTGAAAAAACATAATCTAAAGAAATTTTATGTAAGTATACATTTATTTTATTTATTTAAAGTTGTTCAGTTCATTTAAATTTTATTTGAATAGCACATTTCATACAAGTGTAAACTCAACGTGCTTCACAGAAGATAAAAACAGGCACAGAAACGAAAAAAATAAAACAAACAAATGATACAAATATTACAAAAAATAAATAAATAATAATAATAATAACTTAAGTAAAATGAAATTAATTTAAATAATAAAAAACTAACAGCCAAAAAGCATGAGAGAAAAGCAGTGTTTTGTTATATATAAGGGTGCATAAGAATTAGTGTAAAATAGATTTTTTTTATATATATTTGATCATCATTAATTTCATAAACGTGTATAATATTCATCGGCTTTATCAAGTTAAGAAACATTTAATTTTAAATGTAAAAACATTTTAAAGGATATATTCTACAGATTTCTTGTGTGAATGTAGCCTGTAGGCCACATTGTACCCTCAGGGAACAACTACTTGAAATGCAGTCCCTGTGGTGATGTTACTCCATGAAGTCATTTTTTCTGGTGTGAAGCACAGGTAGGCGACACACTTTGTGCACTGCACTTTCACTTTACCCTTACATCCGGTATTTGCACCAGCCACTTTTCTCCACCCAAATAGACCAAAGGTCAGTGTTGTCCTGACACAGGTGGAGCTGGCACTGGTGAAGTAGGGCCTACAAAGTATAGTAATAGTCTAAACTTTACTTTTCTGCGACCTGAATCAAATTTGGGTTTTTTTAAATTGTAAAGATCAAAACAAAATGATGATGAATGGTATGCTTTAGAACAGTGGATCTTAAGTGTCCTGGCTTTGGGACCCATCATCATGAGTTAATGTCAAGCTGTGACTCAAATCAAGGAACATTTTCAACTTCTCAAATTTACTAAATAAAAAGATGTTGCACCTGAAATCGGAGATAGAACAGAATATCACAGTAACACATTAGTTTGATTAGAAACTAAACTGACTTGCATATGGTGATGCTAGAGGGGGAAATATTCCCTTTTGCACTCAATTAACCGCATTTTAATTGAAATCAAAATGGTATCAGAGGGACACAATGCTTCAAGACTATAAATCTAACTGTAGCAGTGATAACCCTGCATCAGTGCATACATAATAAAAGGCCTGTATTAATAATATTCAATTAGTAGCACTAAATAAGCTGAGGCTGCTACATCACAACACACGTCAGTAACTTCAGCCTTTTTTTTAATAACAGACTCAAATGTTCATGCTCGAACATGATATAAGAAAGTCCTGTTACTGGGAAGTTCTTTTAAAATATCTTTAAAAACATGTAGCTTTAGCTGAGTACCTGCTCATTGAACATATAACAAACACCTGTCTATGAAAACAGGTGTTAATAGCATTTAATTAGCACCACCTATTGATAAGGAGTGTGAATAGTTGGCAGTCCAATGCAAAATAAAAGCACAGGATTTTTTCCTAACACTTTTGCCCAGGCAAAGGCTCGCGACCCATTTTTGGGTCACGCCTCACCAGTTGAGAATCACTGCTTTAGAACATTACATACACCTAAACGCACACGATCAAACTTTAAAGCTGCCATAATGATTCCATAATGGTGGGAAGTTTCCTCAGGGCAACAACTGATTTCAACAAGTTTTCATTATGTTAGCTATTAAACTGTTTTAAACTATCAAAATTTTGACTTTACTCACCTCTAAGTTTTGAATGTATATTTTTCTGATGGAAAACAGACAGAGAATGATGTTTTTTTGATGCTTTTATGGAGAAAATTGTGAGGCGGTTTCCATTCAAAAAGGGTTTCAATATGGAGAGTCATGTGACAAATTAAGGCATTTTATTGCTTCCTTGGAGTCTTCCCTCCTTTTAAAGTGTTGTATCATTCAAAAAGATGAATTGTGGAGATGTAAGAGGATAAAATTGGGTTTGTTGCCTGCGGCCAACATGGTACCAGATGGTTAAACGTAATAAATGAGCCTAAATAAAATAAAAGACAGATTAAAATATAGTTCAAGAGCATATTATTAGCATGGACGTAATTTTCTACCTACCCTAGAATCGATGAAAACTGATATTAAGACAACAAGAAGCTGGAAGGGGAGTACGGGATCATTCAGATTAATCGAAAAGGCCCTGATCCTCATGGCTCTGACAAACTATGAGTCAAAAAGAAAGCATATGTAGACAAAGAAATAAAGATTACAAAATGTGAATCAAAACACAATTGTGAGCCATTTTACAAGTCCATTTAAACCTTTCTAACACAGCGGTGGGATTTTCAGATTGATGGTGGAACAAACAATCAGACAATACAACCAACATTTTTTAACGGGCTCCCAAAGCTTTTTTTTTTTTTCCAATCTATGAACCTGATTAGGGGCTTGGGCATCGCAGCAGCTGGATCCAGTATGTCATGGATAAGTGAAAAGGTCTGTCCTATGCATCAGAGTAAGATCAGACCCTGTAGTCTGAAAGATCTCCCAGAGACTTCTTAAAGATCTACACATAGATCAAGAGCCACTGGTTGGTGACCCCTGGAATAATTCTTATCCAAGAAATTGTAAATCTATATTCATCAGTGACTCACAGTGTACAAAATACATTTTTAATGACATCTTTAACCCTTTAATGCCTGAAAACATGAATAATAGCCAGAAAATTCTAATTTTTTGGAGCTGAAATGTTTATTTCTCTTTCTACTGAAATCCAAGAAAATCAAAATTTCCATAAAATTTTACATATATATATTTTGTATGTCATTTGATACATTCTGGGTTTATGGCAACTGATAATCCACTTGAGGACATTTTTATCATTTATCTGATTGTATTCAGATGTTGTTTTAGTAATTTGTTAATCATATTGATTCGATAGAGGTATCATAAAAGTATGTATCAAATATGATACGACAGGCTTTAAGGGGTTAATTTATAATGTCATTCATATATGATGAAAATCCAAATCAGATGTTTCAGTGCATGGTTTGAATGCTATTTTATGTACCATATGATATAATGAAGCTGTTTCATTAATAACTCATCAGACATCAGCTGTTGTCCATTTTGTACAACACAGAAAAGTGTACTAAAAAACTCAGTACTTTATACTTAAGTTATTTTACTTTAACTTGACTAAATTCATATGGTGCTCCTTTAACTTGTACTTGAATAAAGTTTAATAGTGTACAGTAACTGTAACTGTACTTTTAATTAAGAACAATATTTTTGTACTCTTTTCACCTGTTGGATATTTATTTATTAAGGATAGCCCCTCATTTTTTTAAGGGAGTTCTTACAGGATAAATATACAAACAAAACAAAACAAAACAAAACAAAACAAAACAAAACAAAACAGCATAAAGTACAGAATAAACACATACACACTCATGCACCGGTCAAAGTTTGCAGTTTCATTCCTACATAGCAAAGAGTGAAATATCAGTGGCAGCAGTTATTGCTTTAAAATCTAAATATTGCCATTGGCAGGTATTACAAGTTTTATGTAAATGTTGTAAATTTGTTGATATTTTACCTTTAAATATTCATATCAAGTCTGCAAAATGTTTGAATATCGTCACTCTAGGACACAGACCTGTAAGATCCAAAAAGTACTTTTCAATAAAATTTAAAAAATGTTCTACCACTTAATTAATTAACATTGTCCTCAGTAAAAATGATTTTTTTTATACTTTGATTTTGTTATAAATTTATAAAACCCACTCACCAACAAGGAAGGTGACCAAAAGCACTGCCATATGAAAAAAATGAACATAAAAAATGGAGAAAGGAGACTTGAGCCTGACAGAGGCTATATTTATTTTAAAATGAAAACATAAGCTCCCAAAAATAGAGCTGTTCATCTGTTAGCAAACTGATAATCAATGTCCTACGCTATTCAGGGTAGAAGCTTGACTATACAATAACTTCAGAAAATACATTAAGCTGAAGATATAGTTCATCAGCTAATTAAAAAAAAGTATCAGAAGAAATATCAGCTTATTTGATATCAGTAACAATCCAGAATCGTCCATCCTTGATTTTTAAAGGTCTCATGTCCTGCAAAATCAATTTTCTTCAGTTTTAATGTTGTTAAAAGTGTCTTGAGGAGCAGAAGAACATGACACCTTTTACCAAACTCAGTTCTTGAAGAAATTCACTCTGCCTCTTTAAAGAAAATGACCCTTAAAATGCCTCATTTTTACTTCTATGATGTCACAGCTATACAGCCTCCACCTACATGTGTGTTTTCTGCTTGTCACAGGCAGGCGCCATGACCCGTTTTGAAAGTCCATTTTGCAGCCTGTAACCCCTCCTTCCATCAGGCGTTGTTTGGGTAGCAAATCAGTGCAGAGCTTATTATCAAAGCCTCCTATAGCCCCATCCCTCAGATCAGAGTCTTTCCAAATGGGAGGGAAAAGAGCTGCATCTGATCAGGTACAGGGATAAAGTTTCTCTCTTTTTTTCCAACTTAAATCAAATCCTTGATTAATAGAGACTCAGACATGATGTCAATATGGTCAAACACACCATGACAAGGGGCACTTCAAAAACATCTGTCCCATTGTAGGCCATGTTTTGACTTTTTTTGAAAAAAAAAAAAAAAAAAAAAAAAAAAAGACCAATTGATTTGGGTGACAGGGCGGACATCATTGCATACTGGGCCACCATTTGACTTCTTTTAAAAAACACTGATTTGGCTCCAGATGTCGACAGGGTGGCATCATCACACTTCGGGAAAAAAATTTCTATCTTTATCTGAAAAGATTTGTGTGGAGTATATGTAATAAAATATATATATATATATATATATATATATATATATATATATATATATATATATATATATATATATATCACTTTTTATGACACTTTGATCAGAGGGACCATTTTGGGACCTAAGGATAATAAGTGTATGTTTTTTTTTTCCAATAAACTCCCAATGCTCCAAAAATTAATAATGCATCAAAATCAAAGTTGTTATTTATTAAGCTACAAAGGCTGTAATAACCTCATCACAAATATTCCACTTTGTGCGTCAGTTTTACAAAATATTGCATATCTTGTGTTTTTTCCTTTATAAAAAAAATCAGGGGTTTTCGAGGGGGACAAAAAAAGGGCATAAGAACATAAAAATATAGAAGAATCTGCATAAATAAATCTGTAACTATGATTAGGCTTTAACCTAAAACCTAATCATCAAAAACAGTTTTTAAAGATAAATAACAAAAATAATTAAAAAAAAAAATAAAGTAATAATAATAATTTTTATACACAAAGTTAGTTCTGAAGTTGGTGAAAATATTTGATGCGGTATTTGTACAGAAGAAAATACTGACATATATCACTATCTTATTATTTATTATTTATCAAAATTAAAGTTTTTACGAATTATTGACCTACTGAAGGCTGTAATAACCTTTTTCAGTTCCACTTTGCACCTAATCTTTGGAAATATTACGGATCTTGTTTTGTCCCCCCAAAAATCAAGGGTTCTTATGACAAAAAAGGGCATAAAAACTTAAAAATACAAAATAAATCTGCATAAATAAATGTATAAGTAAGGTAAGGTTTGAACTTGTTAAAAAATAATTGATGCAGTCATGAAAAAATACTTATATATCACGTTTTAATTTTACATTTATGAGAGCAGCCAATTTTGGACCTAAGGGTAAAGAGTGTAATTATTTTTTTAGATGGCATTGCACCAAAAATAATAATGCATCAAAATCAATGTTATTCTCAGTTATTAACATAGTCAAGGCTGTATTAACCTTATCCCAATATTCCACTTTTGTTCCACTCCCACAATATTTTGTGATTTTACCATTAAAAAAAATAACTTTTTTTTTTTTTACTACAAAAGAACATAAAAATAGAACAAAGTACAAAGAAGAAGAAGAAGAAGAAGAAGAAGAAGAAACTTCATATCTTTAGTTGAATCTGAAGTTGTAATTGGTCCCACTTTGGGACCTAAGGGTAAAAAGTGTTACTTAGTTCCTCATGGGCCTCATCTTTTTGTTTGTTTGTTTTTTCACTTTTTTTTTTTTTACTTGAGTAAATTCTTGGGGAAGTACTTCTGCTTGTACTTGAGTAAAATCGTGTCAGTGTAACTATATTCTAACTAAAGTTCAACACTTACACTACTTGTACTCTTTGCGCCCCTGACTCTTGGGCACAGCTTTCAAAAACAAAGTGTAAAAATGTACTAAAAAAAGAAATGACTCATATAAATTTAACTGATTTTGTGTTTCAATTAGTCTTAAACTCTCAAACAAAAGTTCCCTGCATGGTAACTACAACGCCAAGAGAAGGCATGGCTGCTCCCCCTGACTTCTTTAGTCATAACAACAATCATATGTGGGTATATAACCGGAAACAATGATCATAAATCGTTAACTTGACGGTGTTGTCCGGGAGAGAGTCATGACTGGGGCCAGATTGAGACAAAGTCCCAACATTTGCATACACTAGTATTTCCCCACTGCATAGCGGAAATATATAACCCTGCATCGTCCACCCTCTGCTAGTTAATTCGCTGTCAGCTCCGCACTAAGGAGCTATTTTCAGTAGTGGGGACTGGGTGGATCTCGACTTTGTCTGCAGTTTTCTCCATCTCCCTCCTTCATCCATCCGGCTGCTGCTACCTCTGCTCGGCTCCTGGAGGTAAGAGAAAGGTGTTCTGCGGTGGGACAATATGATGCTAGGTACGAGCTAACTCAGCTAGCTCAGGAGCTAAGCCGTTAGCGCCTCGCTGTTTTCTCCTCTTACGACCGAAACTCTGCTGGGTTAGTTTGTTTTTCTATAGCAGACACAGAGGTCTCCAGTGCAGCAGGCAGTCTGAGATACTGTCGGTCCATGGAAACTCGAAAATAAAGTTTTAGTGTCTAAAGATTTTAGCCAGAACAAGACCAGCACAGTGTCAAGTTGGCCAGACTCATCAGTGACGCTTCCCTTGACCTTCAAAATAAAAGCACAGTTGGAGCGTTCGGATGAAAAAAAAAAAAAAAATCTATTTTAATTTTCACATTTTCTTTTTATGATTTTCATTGCAACGACATTCCCTGATTTTATATGAAGCTTATGATGCATAATGTCTGATATAACTATGTAATAGAAATTATAACATTTTAAACCTTTTCAAAAAGAATAATAATAGTGATTTTTTATTATTGACGATTATTATGTATGTTATGTGCGACTTTATATGGATTAGAATATACTAGAATTGTAATGATTGGTAAAAAAAAAAAAATGTCACCGTAATAATTATAAAAACAAAACAACAGGAGTTCTTATTGTAATATTAAATTCATAATAATGATGATCACAAGTACAATTTATTTTTATTTAAAATTATGATGCATGGAACGATGTTTGTGTGAATTTGCTGTCATATCTTATTACATATACGTACTGGTTAATAACTAATAACAATGACAATTGTAGCAAAAAATAACACCTAAACAACAAGAATTTACGTTATAATAAAAATAAATTTTTACTACAGGTACGTTAAATTCTACGCAAATTATAGCAATAATAATTTTGTTACTATTATGATTACCTGTACTACTATTAATATGACTTTTTCTATAATAAAATGATAATAACTATGATCGTCACAATAAACAATAATATTTTTTATGACGTATGAACAAATATGTGTGAATATGCTGTCATTTATTCTATAATTGTATAATTTGAATTATAGCTGATAACAATGACAATCATGCCAATAATGACAACATTAAAACATTAATTTTAATAACAACAATAATAATTACTAAAAATATGAAAACCACAATATAGTGATAATACTAGTAATAGTAACAGTAATAATAATAATTCAGTTATAGCAGTAATGATTATTATTATTACTCTTCATTATACATTTTTTGTTAATGATGTTTTGATGCATCATACGATGTGAATTTGCTGTTATTTATTATGAAATATTAGATTTTGAAATAATTGCTTATAACAACAATTGTAACATTAACAACAAAACAAAAACTAATAGTCATAATATAATTACAACAATAGTACTAACAATATTTTTTGTATTAGTAGTTGTAGTAGTAGTACTGTCATTATAATTATTATTTTTTTAATTAAAAAAAACTATGATGATGATAATAATGGCTAGAAGGAAAGAAATACATTTTGAATAAGTGATCTAATTGAAGACTATAACCAAATATGGATCTTCCAGCCGGTGATAGCGGTACTTCCGGTGTGTGTGTGCCTCCTGTGGCTAGCTTCACGGAGCAGCAGCTGTCGGTGAGAGGCTGCTGCCCACACAGTCGGTCGGTGATGTTAGCACGGCTAACGTAGCGTCCTAGGGGAGCCGTGTGTTGTTGAACATTTGTTAGCATGCTCTCAGGGGCTCCGTAATCGTCCCACACTGCAGTAGCTCTTCTGTCTGACTCCACAGAGGTCCAGCAAAGCTGAGCCATGCGACAGTGGTGTGTCCCCGCTGCGACCCCTCGCACTGAACCACTCCCGGGGCGCCTGTCTGTATCACCCCCTCCACCAGGTATGCTAATCCTTCATAACTTTACCTGTGAGCCGAAGGCAGGTCACTGCTAAGGACTCGATCTTACCTCTGCACACGGACGACCTTAAAGAACTGTCTTCGGGTTTGGCACACTTCAGTTTTTGTTGGGGACCAGTCTGTCCTAAAAACACCTAGCAGTGAAAGTCCTTGTCCTGAAGAAAGTCTCTCAGGCAGACATCTCCAGCTTATCAACTAAAGTCCAGATGTGGCTGATTGGGCTGATAGCAAAAACAAGCCTGTTAGGCAACTCTCATATTAAAGGCATTAAAGACTGTATTTGATGCAACTAGGGCTGGGCGATATGAATGGTGGTATTCAGTTATTGTTAATTTTGACAGCACTTTTTAATTTGGTTTAGTTATAGTCTTTTGTCTAAAATATCTTTTAGTTTTAGTTATAATTTAGTCATCTAACTTGTTTTAATTTTAGTCTAGTTTTAATTGATGAAATTTCACAACATTTTAGTCAACAAAACCTGTAAATTTGGTCGACTAAAATATGAAGTGTAAAGGGTAAGGCATTTTTATGTTTCCTTGAGTCTCTGAAGTCATGTTTTACGCTCGGATAAAATTAAAATGTTAAAATATTTAGGCTACCTGGCAGAGCATCTCAGTCACAATACCAGAACTGACAACAAACAGTGAACCTGCTCTACATGAATAGATTAATTCATACAGAGAGTAGCTCTGATTGGATCGCTCCCCAACTTATCCCACCACCATGAAGCTAAGGCAGCTGTGATTGGATGTCCCTCTTAACTCATCCAACCTTTCCACACAACCAAAGTAACTGTGATCAAGTCTATCCCAGCTGACATTGGATGAGAGGCGGGGTACACCCTGGACCAGTCACCAGCCAATTACAGAGCCACATAGAGAGACAGTCAACCATTCACTCTCACACTCATACCTAAAGGCAATTTGGAGCCAGCGATTATCCTAATGAGCATGTTTTTGGTCTGAGGGAGGAAGCCAGAATTCCCAGAGAGAACCCAGGCATGCACAGGCAGAATATACAAACTCCACACAGAAAGCCCCTGCGCGATACGGGGATCAAACCAGCAGCCTTCTTGCTGTGAGGCACGTGCACCGGAGTTAATTTTGTTGACTAATTATTTTCATCATAATTTTTGTCAACAACCTTTTTTCCCCTGATGAAAACTAGACAGAAACTAATAAAAACAAGTGCACATGGACAAAAACTAAAACTAAAATTAACTGACATTTTCATAAACAGATGAAAACTAGACTAAAATTAAAACATTTCAGATGAATAAATTATGACTACAACTAAAATATATTAGATAGATAGATTAACTCTGGATGCCAGCGTCAATCTGCTCAGCCCACATTAAATTGCAGATGAGATCTGAGATCTTGGACATGAATTATCCAAACCACTGTTTTTCATTTTATTACCCAGCCTCCTCTTCAGCGACAAGGGCATGGGATGGGCTGTTTTTGTTTTTGAGGGGAGGAGGAAAGGGAGGGCCAAACACGCTGTCAGACGGACAGTGAATTACCCAAAACATGGTTCACTTGATATTATTTTAGCACATCAACAATTATAGATTATACTGTTTAGATCATCTAAACATCACAACTACAATGTGTGCATGTGCAATAGTCAGTCAGTCTCTATTTGTATATGTTATCTCAAGGCACTTTTTAAAAGAGTAGTTTGATACAATACTCTGCGTTTTTTAAAATCTGTGATATTATTGTTTATTTCTATTCCAAACTAGGGCTGGGCGATGTGGCCTTAATATAAAATCACAGATTTTTGTCCACAGCACTCATTTTATGATTTTAGTAGATTTTTCCCCCTCAAAAAAAAAGACTCCAAGTGACACAGAAATAGCATAAATCAAGTTTTGCCTTCATGTTGTCAAAACATATTCCCAAATCAAACAGAATTTCCCTCTTGAAGGTAGAGTGTGTGTTATAAACTGTTGATTATGTTCTTCAAATATAGGTGGATTTGTCTACATAAACACTGAAGGCCCACAATCAACAACAGCTACAGTGGCAAGAAAAAAAAAAAACAGTGTTAAGCAGCGAGAAATAAATCAAACCATAAATCGTTCGTATATTGTGGGATGAGCAATGTCTGTCATGACGTGAGAATCATTGTGTTGCCATGTATTTTCTTGACTAACTCCAATATAGCATTTTTTGTTTCCCCCCAAATTGCAGTTTTTATCACAGGAAGAAAAAATATTCCAGTATATGCATGTCCCAATATTGTTCAGCCCTAGTCTAAACTTATATCTTGTTTAAAAATAAAATGTTTCCCCAGAATTTAATGTAATCTCCCAGCCACAGCCTAATGTGGCACCCTAGGCTAAATTTTATATGGCGCCCCTGTCTATCATTGTCTTTAATTTATAAGCTAATATGTCACCTAATTTAAGTGCTCAACAAATTACAAATAGATTAAAAAAATCTGAAATATAGTATTAATACCCTTACCACAAAATAAAAAAATCCTGTAAATAAGTCAATAAATAATAGTTATTGTAATAAATTATAAATTATATTGATGAGGAATTTTTCCCCGATTTTGTGGCGCCCCCTGGAGGCCACAGCGCCCATAGCATTTGTCTGTATTGCCTGATGGGCCAGCCGGCTCTGCTCCCAGCCCTAGTTACAAAGTATGATCTTGCATTTATTTCTCAACAGATTTTTAAAACGTGTTAATGAAATGCTTTATCAATTTCAATTCTGCATGGTGTGCAGTATTGGGGGATGTGTCTGACAAGGCTGAGGGGCCCTGATGGAAGGTTATGTATGTCAGGGTGATCTTCCTTTAATTCCACCCTGGACAAATGGAGCAAGGTTAGCCCCAAGTGTCTGTGCCAAGTGTTTGAAAGGATGCCAAACTTCGAATGACCCAAGGGTTCTTCAGAGGATAATGCAGTCTTTTTTGCCTCTAAGTTCTGTTTCTCAAACATTTTTCCACTTATTTAATGTCAGCAAAACTTAATTCATTCAGCCACTTTTTCATTTGAAGTGTTGCATTCAAGATAAATGAACTCCAACAAAGGGAGTGAAGTGTTTGAAGTCAGCGTTTCATGCTTTATTTTTATTTGAGTTTCATCTATTAATAATTCTTTAATCATTTTCTGTTTGTCCAGAGGTTCTGACAGTGTTACTGTGGATAAATATAGACGTACTTTGTCATGGTAAGACTATGTGAAGTCCTCAGGTGCTGTTTAGCTAGTTAGAAATTAGGGCTGGGCAATGTGACCTAAAGATAAAATCCCTAATTTTTTCAACAAAAAACGATTTATGATTTTAATAGATTTTTTCCCTCTCAAAAAAACCCCAAAACAAAACAAAAACCTCCAAGTGACACAAAAATAACATGCAAAGTTTTGCCTTTATGTTCCAAGTATGTTACAAAACTAAGCAGACATTCCCCCTCATAGTTAAAATGCACGTCATAAACTGTTGGTTATGTAGTTTGAGCGTAGGGAAACCTGTATAAACACATTTAATCGAAAGTAAGAAGCAAATAAAAGCCTGTAGTTGTGCAGAACCTGACAAGGCCTACCATCATGAAAACTGTACATTGTCACTTATTATATTCAAACATTGTAACAACTTATCATTGGAGTAAGCTGAGAAAAAAATCTAGATTTTTCATTTTTAAATCTTGTGCAGAAAATGATTTGAATTAATCGATTAAAGGCCCGTTTACTCAACAACATTGTCACCAGAAACTGAAAGGTTTTTCCTTTTCCGTTTTCTAAAGCGCTCCGCGTTCATTGATCCGCGAGAACGATTGAAAACACGGAGCCCTGTAATATCCGCGATCACGGAATCACAGATGAAATCACTGAACTGGACCTTAAAAGCGGAATTTAATATAAACACGGAATATCACGTAAAAGCTTTTTTTTTTTAATATAAAGGAACATTTCTCTTGGGAAAATGCTCCAAGGGGGTCATTAAGGTTTGGGACAATGCACGCTTCACCTCCCCTGCCCCTCGTCCTCCCCTCATTAACAATGCAAACATGTCGAAGCGGCCGCATGAGACACCGGCTAAGATGGCAGAGAACCTACGAAACTCCTGGCTAACTCCAAAGTACAGGGCAACGATTTTTATGTGTCAGGTGATAAAATGTTCTGCAAATTTTGTCAACATACTGTTGCCTGGACCCGTAAAGATACGAGTGAGGACCGCACGAAGAGTGAGTGATTATATGTCATGACTTTATACTGTGTTTTGGGGTTAAATTTACGTAAAATACTGAAATCCATATTCTCAAAAAATAAAACAGAGAGAACGGAATATGGGAAAAACTGAAACAGAATTTTGGAGAAAATAATTCTGATTTTGTAGGACCCTACAAACATTCTAGCCTGCATGCCAGACCAGTAGTTGATGATGTAGGCTTTGGTGAAACAGCGGTGTTACAAAACAACATGCTTTCCGGTGAAGACAAACTTCTCACAAACAGCAATGCCGAGTGCGTTTCTGCTGGTCAGAGTATGACGCAGCACATCCATATTTTGTTGGCGGAGCGATAACAAACTGAGCACAGTTAGCAGCAAGCATGTTGGATAGATGGATGGATGGATAAACTTTATTGTCCCTTTCAGGAAATTTGTCCTAGACAGCAGTACTACTGGCTAAAGGCAAGATATACATAAAAAACACTAGATGACATAAACAAATTTACTTAAGCAAGAGGTCGGTGACAAGCGTGGTCCGTAGTAGGGGTGAACGATTTTAGGAAAAGATCTAATTTATTCATTCATTCATTTTCTATACCGACTATCCCTTTCGGGGTTGCGGGGGGCTGGAGCCTATCCCAGCTGTCATTGGGCGAGAGGCGGGGTACACCCTGAACCAGTCGCCAGTCGATTGCAGGGCAACATGTAGAGACAGACAACCACTCACGCTCACACCCATACCTAAGGGCAATTTAGAGTGACTAATTAACCTAATGAGCATGTTTTTTGGTCTGTGGGAGGAAGCCGGAGTGCCCGGAGAGAACCCACGCATGCACGGGAAGAACATGCAAACTTCACACAGAAAGGCCCTGCCGGACCCGGGAATCGAACCGGGGACCTTCTTGCTGTGAGGCACGTGCACTACCTGCTGCGCCACCGTGCCGCCCAAGATCTAATTTATCTGACAGATATTGCTATTATAATGTAATTAACAATTTTCTTCAAATCAAGCTTCAGTGCAATATTCACTACGTTTACAGTATAGACAACACATAAGACATTATTCATCATCTAATATTGGTGATAAATAATTTGTTTTCATTATTTAAGAGATACTCCAACTCTACTCCTAAACAGAGGCTTTGTGTTGTTGACCTACTTACCAGCACTTCAGTAAATGCAAATTTCTGGCAAATTTCTAAAACAGTATGTGTAAAATAGTTGACACAACAGATCCTGGGTCAGTCAGGAGCGCTGCAAAAATTGCAGCTTTGGTGATCACGATTGCATTATCTGAAATTGCGATTTCGATCCAAAAACGATAAACTTTCAGCCCTAGTCAGTAGTTAATGCAAGTAAGTGCACTGCTGGTTACAATAAGCAGTGAGAATAAGTAGAAAACCTTTATCTGAAAGAATACTGCACATGCGACGAGTGTCCTCGTTTACTCTGACATGGAGATTCCTGTTTACATGGAGACAACAAGCATGTTTCAAAAGTTTTAAAAGTGGATTCAAGCCCTCCGGGCACTGTTCTTGTCTAAACAGAAGGTGCAAACGCAATGAAAACTCTCTGTTTTAGGACGTTTTCGTTGTCGCGTAAACAGGCCCTCATATGGTATATTGCCCAGCCCTATTAGAAATCAACCTGAGCTTGCTGACTTTAGGAGTATTTTTATATAGTTTGTTCATCTTCATTGACAGAACAGGTCTTGTATCATATCTAAATTTGTATATAATTTCAGTTTTAGTCTTTTTAGCCTTTTTCTGTCAGTACTGCTCTCATCATTTTACCTCCTACTGCTTCTAGGTCCTTCCTCTTTTTTTGATTTCTTCTATGTTATGTTAACATATTAATGCCACGACTTACTTTTCATTTAGGTTTTATTAATTTATGCTTCACCTTGTGTAATACTTTTAATCTTTTTACAGATTACCTTTCTGGCTTTTTAATTGTTTTATCTCCTGCTCATGACTGTTGTTCTATTTTATTTTTGCTATTATTATTGTTATTGTCCTTTTATATTTGTACTTCTGTTTTCTGCTTTCTGTTTTTCTGTGAGGGTTCCTTTATTCAAAATCAGCTTTTTGGTTTTTATTTCCTTCTGTGCTTTGCTGTCTGTACATTCCTGCCTGTTTGTCAAAGCCCTTTGTGAACTTCTGTCTAAAAGTGGTATACAAATAAAGTTATCATTATTATTATTAATATTAAATGTAGGATGCATATTGATACCCTACATTGCCTGTGCAGATACCAGGATGGACTGCTGTGAAGCGGAGCCGCGCTACACCATAGAACAAATAGACCTCCTGCAGCGTCTGCGTCTCTCCGGCATGACCAAACCTCAGATCATTCACGCCCTGGAGTCCTTGGAGAGGCTCGACCCGGACCACCGGCCGCCACACTGTGACTCTCACCCCACTCCATCCAACAACACCCCCGCCACAGCAGCTCCAGCACCGTCTTCATCCTCCTCTTCCTCCTCCTCCTCACTCTCTCTAGCCTCAGCAACCACACAAACCTCCGGCCTGGACGGGGCTGCGCTCTCCCCCAGCAACAGCTACGAGGCCTCTCCTCCGCCTCTCTACACCCCCTCTGTGGTGGCTCAGCGGTCGTTCAGCTACGACATGATGGGAGAGGAGGAGTGGGACCTGGAGGAGAAAGTGGAGGAGTACATGAGGTGAGTGAGGGCGATGTTGGATGGAGTGAGGAAGCAAGAGCAAAAGAATGGTGGAGACAAAGAGAGACTATTATAACATCAGATAATGACAGCTCCTGTCCCCTGAGACGCAGGCTTATTCTTCAGGATTTTAGTGAAGTTAATTCAGGTCAGGTGTTGAGGGATGGCTGATTAAAGGGGAAGCATCAGTGAATAAGCTTAGTCAGAGCAAAGGCTAATGTTTTAACCAGGGTGTAATGCTTCTTCTGCCATAATAGTTTTTATGGTGCTTTACAGGAGAGACAGCAACCTGGTGAAAGAAGAGATCAAAACCTTCCTCAACAACCGCAGGATCTCTCAAGCAATTGTGGGCCAAGTGACAGGTACTTCTCTGCTTCCAATGTGGTGCTTTTGTCAAGTTGTCAGTGTCAAATTTGACAGCACTTTTAATTCAGTTTTAGTTACAGTCTTTTGCTTAAAATATCTTTTAGTTATGGTCATTATTTAGTCATCTAAATTGTTTTAATTTTAGGCCCTGTTTACACAACAACGAAAACGACTGAAAACTGAGAGTTTTCGTCGCGTTTGCACCTTCTGTTTACATGAGAACGGTGCCCGGAGTGCCTGAATCTGCAAACTTTTGAAACCAGGGTCCAGGGTGAAAAGTTTTGAAAATGTTTTGGTATCCGTCTCCATGTAAACAGGAATCAGCGTTTTCAGGGAAAATGATGACGTGCAGCGCATGCGCAGTACTCTTCAGAAGAAGGCTGTGCGCGCATCCCAGAAAAAACAAGAACAACAGCAGCTTTGGCCTTCTACCAAGCAACATGTATGCTGCTTACTGTGCTCGGTTTGTTATCCAGACAAAAATATGCAGACAGATTTGTTGTCCAGACAAGAAACTCCTGCGTCTTCGTGTGTCCACGCGCCATTGTTGTTTGTGAAAAGTTTGTCTTCACCAGAAAGCATGCGTGTGTCCTACCACCGCTGTTTCACTACAAACCTACACTGCCAGCTAGCCTGGCATGCACACTACAGCGTTTTCAGTCGTTCTCGCGGATCCGTGTGAATGCACATCGTTTTCACATCATCTCCGTGTGAACGCAGAGCGCTTTTGAAAACACATTGGAAAAACCTCTCTGTTTCTGGTGACAATGTTGTTGTGTAAAGAGGGCCATAGTCTAGTTGTCCAGTCTTAAAGGATGCTCACTGTGTGCCATTCACGCACAGCACAGAAAGACTATTTGTCTCCAAGCTGTGGTTGATGAAGTTTCTTGACATTTTAGTCGATGTAAATTGTAAGGCATTTTTTATGTTTCCTTGAATTTCTGAAGTCATCCAACCTTCCCACACGACCAAAGTAGCTGTGAGTGGATATATTCCTAACTTGTCCCTACTTTCTGCATGACGAAATTAGTTCTGATTGGATTAAGTCTCTGTCAAACATTTTAGTCTAGTTTTTATTTGTTGACGAAAGTGTCAGTTAATTTAGTTTTAGTTTTTGTCCATGTGCACCTGTTTTTATTAGTTACTGTCTAGTTTTCGTCAGGGGAAAAAAGGTTGTTGACGAAAACTATGAAGAAAATAATTAGTCAACAAAATTAACACTGATCCGGGTTAAATTTTCATTGAAAACAACTCCCAGACTACACAGATTTATATGAACATAGTGGGAAAGAAACACCATGTGCCACAAGACTGTAGGAGCAAACTCTGTTTTGTCATATTTTAACTGTAGGTAATTTATCCACAGCTTTATCATAGTTGTTTTATCTTTATTGTGGATATGCTAATCTTACACCATGTCTCTGACACGCAGGCATCAGCCAGAGCTACATCTCCCAGTGGTTGCTGCAGCAAGGCCTGGAAATGAGTGACTCCAAACGCAGAGCTTTCTACCGCTGGTACCTGCTGGAGAAAAATAACCCAGGTGAGCAGCAGTGAGGATTCCGATACACTGAACTTTGCAGTTGAACATCGCCCAACTTCAGTCTCTTTTATCTGATGGTATGAAGTGAAGCTATCCAACACAAACACTGGTTTGAGAAAACTAGAGAGGTGTTCCAGGAATAGGTCTTCATCGATAAGATTTTATTTATTTGTATCCGTTTTTAAGCCAGATCTTACAACATGAAATAAACTATGTTGTTCATACAGCATTAGCTGATTAAGCTAATTAGTATGATAATTGGATAAATGTTTCCCCAGTGATTCGAGGATGTCTCTGGATCGTTGTTTTGTATGGGCAGGGCCACAGGTTCAGATATCAGTAAGAGAAGAGGTATTAGAACATCTCAAGCTGTGACCAGCTGAATGAGAAAGTGTCCAGGCCATATACCGTAGAAGAAGCCATCAGCATGGACTATGGTATGATGGATAAGCATGTTTGGTTAACAGAGGGATGACATGAAATGGTAAAAGAAAGAAACTCTTTCAGGTGTTGAAGGCAGTTACCATGAGCAGCCACAACACATAATAATTTGATGTGACTATGCTGGATAAACTGAACACAGTTATATTACCAAAACACAAAGTGAGGGCTTTGAAATTAAGACTTTAAATGTCAGTCAAAGATCATAAGTAGGGTTACAGGGCTGCCAGCGTCAGCTTTTGCAAGTTAGTGCAATAATTAATGTCCAGAATTGACCGGTTACAATTTAAAATGCTAATTTACCCTCAAGTCTCACCACAGCTTTCAGGACAGCTGTTGGATACTGCTCTTGGTCATTTTAGTCTTCTGCTCCTAACCTTACAGTACAGCTAGATTGCCCGATTCAGTGTCTGAAATCAGGCAGATCAATCTTGCAAAGCTTAGAACTTCTGAGCTCAGTCTGCAGAGACACTGTCCCATCAGTGTCCTTTGAAGAGACAGAGGTTAGAGATGGGGATAATGAGAAGCAACTGCAACTAAAAACAATGGTTTCTCATACAGAGCTTAGCATAGATGTTTAAGTAGAAGTTTTATCAGAACTTGACAACATTGCTTCTTGAAATGAGTAACAGAAAACAACACCGAAAGACTTTCTCTCTTTCTTTATTCATCTCAAAGAAAAAAAAATTACAACAAAGCAAAATAGTACTAACCTGACACTCCAGGCGGACAGTTCCATATATCTGTCTTGGAAATATTTCACTAGTCCATCTGGAGAAGAGCCCATAGAAAAAGTTTTAGCCATTAGCTTAAACTACATTTCAGTCCTTAGACTATCATCTTACATTAAATTACACCACACAGATGTATCATTTAGCACTTATATGTGACATGAACCTCATCAATGACAATCCTCACCAAGTTCTCCCAGCAAACTTCTGAAAACAATAAATATAACAATACATCTGTCCTAAACTACATTTTATGTTACTTAATGTAATTATTTGCATATGTCAATAATAATCAATGTTATAATATACAGCATAATGTTACTTATATGCAATCTCAATAGAAAATATATTTTCGCTGCCCTCCCGGCAGGTTTTAATTAGACTTTGATGTAGGAACTGGCCGGTGTTATATACTTTACTCCTGGGCAGCAGTGCCTTCCTACTACATCATCTGTTTGTCTGAAATGAATATGTTAGACATATGGTTGTCCAATCACGTACCAGATATAAATTTAAAAGCTCCTGTCATCCTCTCTGTGGTCTGTTGCCCAGATGGGCTTGTGATATATATCCTGTGTAGTAAGTGCCTATACTATGGCTGTTTGGGTTAACTGGTGACTCTTAGTTGCCCTTCAGTGCGAGTGTGTGTGTGAATGGTGGTCTGTCTATACGTCTCAGCCCTAAGATTGGCTGGCAACCTGTGCATGATGTAGCCTCAAGCCCCCGCTACCCTGAAAGGGACAAGCAGCTCAGATAATTAAAGGATGGATAGTATGTATTAAACTGTCAATCTGGCATGGCAGGGTATTCTGCTTCAACAGTGCTGGAGAAGGACACCACTGCGCCTTTGAATGTCAAATTCAAGCAATTTTGTTTGTCCAAACTGAAATTAAAGTACCATTACAATATGATTTACAAAGGAAAAGCATACAAGTACGATTTGTTTGGATGCAGGTTGTGCACATGCTTCACAGCAAAAAAGTCGCTGGTTCGATCCCTGGGACGTGCAGAGCCTTTTTGTGTGGAGTTTGCATGTTCTTCCTGTGCATGCATGGTTTCTCCAACTTCCTCCAACAGACCAAAAATATGTGCATTAGGTTGATTGGTGACTCCAGATGGCCCCTACTAGGGCCCTATAAAATCTGTTATTTGATATATATATATATATATATATATATGAACTCTATATTTAAGTGAAGCCTGCATTGTCCCCAGCCTTAGTGACCCCCTCGGAGCATTTTCCTGAGAGATACGTTCCTTTGTATTCAGAAAAAAAGCTTTTACCTAAAAAGTCGTCCATTTCCTTGATATTCCGTGTTTTTATTGAATTCCATGTTTTATGTCCAATTCCATGATTCTGTCCGTGATTCCGTGATCGCGTATTTGATAGGGCCCTACCGTAGGTATGAATGTGAGCGTGAATGGTTGTCTTTCTCTTTATGTGGCCCTGTGATTAGCTGGTGACTGATTCAGCGTTTACCCCACCTCTCTCCTTATCTCAGCTGGGGTAGGCTCCAGCCCCCTGTAGCCCTGAAAGGGATAAGCAGTATAGCTGATGGGTGGATGGATTGATAGGGGTGCAATATATTGTTTTTGTCTTTTCAGTTTTGATACACTGATATTTCTCAACTCATTACCACTGATACTGATACTGACAAGCTTAAAGCCTACACTTCACTAAAGCTGACCAGTTCCTTTCACAATCAGTCCTTTTGTGTTAGAGACAGATGTGAAGCAAGAAGAACAACATTTATATCTTTAATACATGATACTTTTGATTTATGAAAGTGGACAGTTATAGGGCCCTGTAAAATCCATAGACATGGATGGTAGGGCTGGGCAATTCATTGAAAAATAACTGAAATCGACATTTAGACCCTCTAATCGAAGTAAGTTTACTCATGTCGATTATTTTGATTATTTTCTCTGCGTAAGTCATGTGACCGCACCCCCTCCATACAGTCTGCGTTCACTTTAGCCAGGAGCGAAGGATGCACTGTCAACATGGAGGAGACAAGGGACACTCTATCAGAGGACCTTGTAGCCAAGGAAAATGAGCAGAAATATGTTAAGTGTAAATACTGCAGGAAGATCGTTTCAACGACCGTCGGTAGCACCACCAATTTGTTCCAGCATAGCATAAAATAATCGTTCATTAATTGTAATCAAGGTAAGAGCTTCAGTTAATCATGATACTGAGATTAGGTAATATCACCCAGCCCCAATGGACAGAATCACCAAAGGGGAATTCATTGTTAATAAATGAATATCACAGAAATGGCCGACTTTTTACGTTAAAGCTTTTTTTCAGAATAAAAAGGAACGTATCTCTCAGGAAAATGCTCCGAGGGGGTCACTAAGGCTGGGGACAATGCACACCTCACTCTCCCCCCACCCCGCCGCTACAAAACTACTGGCTATCTCCAAAGTACGACACCGATCAAGTGTTCTGCAAATTTTGTCAACATACTGTTGGTTGGACCCATAAAGATACATTTAAGAGTGAGTGATTATATTTTATTACTTTATTCTGTGTCTCTGGGTTAAATTTGTAAAATATTAAAAGACGAATTCTCAAAAAATTAAAATGGAAAAAACAATATGAGAAAAACTAAAATGGAATTTGGGAAAAATAACAGATTTTTTTTTAGGGCCCTGCATTTATTGATGTTGAGATGATCCATCATGCTACATTTGTACATTCTGCCAATATTACAGCAAATATAATATCTGTGGCCGATTTTTATGGCAAAAATATCAAATAATATACCAATAATCATCTTTTAAGGCAATTTTCTGCTGATACTGATATTGTTCTAATAATATTGTGCATTCCAACAATTTGTTTATAAAAAAACTCTTTCAACAGTTACATTGGTTACTGAAACAAAACAACTAAACTTCAGCCCCTTAAAATGAAGTGCTATGACATTAACAAGGGCTCACTGGACTTCAGGAAGTCATTTTGTACATGCAGTTCTGCATACATCACAATAGTTATGTTTGTTCTGTATTTCACAGAACATTTTGTCCCTCAGAGTCACAGTTTTAGACACAGTGGTGTAGCAGTGCAACTCTTATTCAAATAAAAAAATCCAAGAGTTAGTATCAAATAAAGCATGTCTTAGCATTCATTGTAATTCTTAAGTGTTAAAACTGCTTTTCATTGTCAATATGGACTCAGAAAGTGGCATTGGAAGTGCAAAATATTCACATTTTGAACATGATTGTGATTAACCGTTAAAATCCAGTAATTAATGATGATTTTAAAGATGATATTTTGACAACCTTATTCTATTTGTTCGCTGAAATAACCTCAGGTAATTGAGTGCTTCTTTTTATATTCATGAGCATATCACTGCCCTAAAGTTCATGACACTGTCAATAAATGATCATTGCAGTTGGACAGAAACATTTCATCCTTAATCAGACATGACCACTCTAGTGCTTAGCAGTGACCCCTCTCTCCATGGTGACATCTTGACAAGATCCAGGCCAGACAGGCTTTCCCATTAGGCCTCCTACATAATTGAACCATCAGATTCACTCTGTGTAAGGGCCATGCAGTCAAGTTTTTGACTTTGTATAAGTGTATGTAAAGCATGCAGGGAGAGGAATTCACACATACTTTGCACAAAAACAGAAACGGAAAGGACGCACTTAAAAATGTTCCTTCATTCTCAGGTAAGTGTCACCCATATCCCCTCTGGGACTGTAGTCCTTGCAGTTAGCTGTTTATTACATACTGCAGCACCCTACAAGTCGTTTTGGCTTGAGATTGAAATTGTCTTAAAAGTATCCACACAGTCAGCGATGAAGTCAGTTTTACTGCTGCCTCTGCAAGTTTTATAATTTCTTCTCAGCACAGAAAGAATGTGAGAGCAGAGCCATTTAAAGCAAATAAGTGGGATGTAGGGATGCAACAATTCTCAATAAAATGCTGTATTGTGTAGGACAGCTTCAGCAGTTCAATTCCTGCTTGTGAATTGTGATATTTTTCATTTTGACTCAGAAACAGCTTTTATTCATTGTTGCCCTTTTCTCTCTGTATTTTTGCATTGGTGCCTGTGAGTCAGCACAAGTAGGACATATAAATTCCTGCCATGAGTAGGAAAGCTTGACCATGCTACTGCTATTTTGTAACCTTTTCTAGACTGCATTTACATCAAAAAAGAAAGTAATCCAAACTAGAAAAGCACTCAAAGAGCGCAGATCTCTATCAGTCAGCTCAATTCTGGCAGTGGCTTTTTCACAAGCCCTGTAAAAGATCCAATTCTGGATCACCAGATCCAGAATAGTGCCAGGATCCAGACCAAACTGAGCACATACATGGAGGTCGTTATCCTGTATGAGCACAAGTTTTGAGAATATCACTTGAAGGTCCCATATTTTGCTGATTTTCTGCAGTTTAACATGGATCCTTGAAGTCTTCATGAAGCTTCAGTAACATGCTTTGTTTCAAAAAGCCTATGAATAAAGCACAGCTGCATTCTTTCCACGCTCATATAACCGCTCTGTTCAGAATGACTGGTTTTGAGGACGGTTGCCTTAATATGCTAGTGAGCCAGAGCAGAGCCGCGGCCAACACAGTACATACAGGGACTGAACGATAGACTTGTAGCGTATCTCGAGCGAAGCGGAGTGCACTGCTGCTCCAGCCAGGCGCCACTTACAGTCCTGAACACACATGAACTACAAATTCATGCCAATTACCAGATAACAGCGAAGCTCGTTTCCCCCAAACATCACAGGCTAACGCACAACATGTTAACCGCGGCCTAGTCACTGCAGTGGGACACAGCCGCGACTTAGCTACCTTCCAGGCTAACGTTAGCAGAAACTGAGGGGTAATGGGGTGGGTAAAGGACTGATTATATTCAGCCAACTGTTAAACTTCTCTTGACTAATGTAAGAATGCTCATACATTGAGGTTTATCCTTCGGACTTTATCCTAACGTGAACATTGACGAACATGTGTGGTTACCTCTGGTTCACTTCCCCCTGCTGTAAGCATTAACTCGTAGTATTGAGTAAAATAAATACTATACAGCTTTAAAATACTCACATTTCCATCATCAGGTTTGGCCATGGATTGTTGGTACTGATCCCGGATTCAGGAAAAGTCTAGTTGCCAGTCCTTTGTTGAACTGACTGAAGTTGAAGAAGCAGTTGGACGTGAAGTGATTGGCACACACGTACAGGTTTTTAGCCGACTGTAGCTGGCACATTCACTTTTTTTTTGTTGTTGTTGTAATTTTAGGAATATTATTTGCATCCAGACAAATATCTGTAACACCACCAAAATCTAATCATTTCTCAGTTGGGCCATAACAAACATCTCCTAAAAACTTAAGCAAAACCCGTCCAGTAGTTTTGCGTAATCTTGCTAAAACTCAAGCAAACTAACAAATAAACATTCGTCTGCATAAACATAACCTCCATGGCGGAGTTGTACACATCAGTACCAGTATGTTCACATTATTTTAGTCAGGCTGTTCATAAACAAAAGTAAAACTCACCAACTGATGTCCACTCGTGCCACCAACTCTGCTGTGCTCAGCAGCTTTTCAACTTTTGGCTTCACTGTTTTGCAAAACAGCAGTTCTGCTGTGTTAGTAAAATAATGTTGACACAGAGGCACATACCTGGGCTCCAACTAACATGTAAGAAAAGCCCACAACACGGTGAGGACTTGTAAACAGACTAAGGCGTGTATTGCTCTTAGCTCACTCAGAACTGGGGGGCAGCTTTGACAAGCTAAGCATGTCAAGTGTTGGCTGTTTTTTTCCAGTGGCGTTAGCTCAGCATTAGTTTTGTTGCCTTCGGCTTTCGCTTTGCCATGGTGGTGCCAAGTGAAGTGAGCCGTATTTCCACAGTATTTTATTCTCACTTCCTAAAAACACCATGTGTCATGCCCATCTCTTACGCTCCTTTAAAAATCCAAAGAAGGTCAACACAATGCATTTAGATAGCGTTGCGCAGCAGCTGGATCAGGCTGATTCAGTGTTTGTAATCAGGCTGATCCATCCTGCCAAGATCCAGTTTACAATGAGCAGAGCGGTCCATTCAGAGTCCTTTAGAGCAGGAAGAGGAAGAAGTCAAGAGCAAGACGACAGCAGGAAGTGACTGCACCTAGATTAGCATAGATGCTAACAGCTACAGAAGCAGTTTTGTCAGATTACGACCACATTTCTTTATTAAATGAAACACAAATAACACTACAAACCTCTCTTTAGTAAAGATATTTTCACTCCACTTCTGACATGTTTTGATGAGTTTTTTTTTTACGAAGTGGCTCACGGTGTGTAATGCAGTAGCTCCCGCCTACGAGATTGTCTGATTGGCCTGTAATAAATATTGATTGACGGAACGATTGTCCAATCACCTGCCAGATAAGCTTCTGGAAAGGTTCTGCTCTCCTCAGACACTTTCTATGGGCTGTCTCCCAGATGGACTATAGTGAAATATATTAAACGGTCTATCTGGTGTGCCAAGTTAGCATTTAGATGCTGATGGTTCATTTCTTTCTCTCTCATGTCCCGCCATTTTTTATTTGCCGACCCCCTCCTGCACAATGAACATCACCTTACCTACAAAATGTCTCAACAGCACCATCATGTGGACTTGAAAGTCATTTATTTTATTTCTGTAGAACCAAAAGCCCAAGTTATTTTTTGACATTAATACATTTGTAAATTACGATACTTGGTGCCTGTGCATTGATATACTAGTAAAATAAAATATTGCAGCACTATGTTCCCTCCCCCCACTCCTAATACACTGCATCAGGGATGTTCATGGATTTATTTATTGCATAAAAGTAAAACAAAGAAATTGTTTTGAATGAATAAAACAGCTTTCCTCCTCAATGGTATTCTGTTTAAGTTTGCTTTAAGTAGGGTGACCATAGTCCTCTTTTGTCCTCCTTTTTGGTCGTAAAATCATGTCCAGGGGATTTTATAAAATTCCCTAAAATGTTGGGGTTTTGTTCAGCTTGTTCTACAGACGAAGCTGTTGCCTGTGACAAAAAAAGACATAAATGAGTCAAACTACAGTAACTCCTCAAGTGTCCCCGCTATCCAAATAATTCCAAAGGATTCTGAAAGCGGAGAAGTGGAACTTTCCAGTGATATACGGTAGAGGTTGGATTGCCTGAGGGGGAGGTACGGGAAGTGAGCTGACTGAGCCAGAGAGCAGAGAGAGGACAGACATGTGAGTCATATATTGGTGGTTTATCAGTATTTTTTGTGTAACTAATGATAAAATATTGTAAATAATGACGTAAGTATCATTCATTATATCAGTATTTTCGCCTAGTTCATCTTTTTTGTCATCATCTTTTTCGTCGTTGTTCGTGCTTTATGGATTTCATAAATAGTTAAATAATATTATAGTATTAATAATAATTGTAAATAACATAAAATAGGTTGAGTTTCTGTTTTGTCTTCTCAATTGTTTCTAAAGAGGAACCTGTTAAAAATTCAAATCTTTTTTTCTTTTCTTGTAATCACACACTGTTTTAAGCATTTACAACTTAATAATGACAAATACTTTCTGGAATGTTTTAATTTTATCTGAAAAAAGGTGCAAAAGAATTTACTCATAGGGCATTTTTTTGACACAGTTATTGACAAAAAAGGCATAAATGACCAGGTGGCCATTTATATTCATAGTAGTAAAAGGGTTCATATTTATAACTAGAAAAGCACTCAGAGAGCGCAGACCTCCGCCAAGGTGATCCAGATCAGTCCCAAAATTCAATCAGTTCTTTCATATCCCATTTCCAACAATTCCTGAAAATGTCATCCAAATCCGTTCAGAACTTTTCAAGTTATTTTGAACACAAACAAACAAACAGACAGACAGATAAACACTAGCAAAAACATAACCTCCTTGGCAGATGTAATAAAATGCTGCACTGGACCACTGGCATTATTCCAATGTACCTACCTGTCAAGGTATTGAGCGTGCATGCCGATGCATCATGACGCAACACATGCTGCTGAGGGTCCTGAATATGGTCACCCTACTTTAAGCTCCTCGGAAAGGATTTTTTTAAGCACCCTAAAGGCCAAGATCTTCACCTAACTGAACTGAAAACAGTGACCAGAAACAGTATTGTTGCATCCCTAGTTGAATCTAAACCAACTTTCAAGTTTCTGTCAATCATGCAACTTTCATTGAGGACTTCAGTGTCAGTGACAGGGCAGAAGATCATTGCAGATCATCACTGGGATGAAGTAGTCTAGATACAGAGAAGCTAATTAGGAGAGAGAGCAGATTAGTGCTTCAAGGTTGAGTGTCAGGGCGAAGATTATAGATAAGAAAATCAAGGAGGGATCCATTTTGATACAGCCTTCTCATTAATGTGAACCACTGCTTGCTAACCCCCCTCCCCTCTCCCCCTCCTCTGCCCTCATTCAACTGCATGGTAAAACCTCACACCTCTAATTCCTCATGCTTGTCCCATCCTGGTCCTTGAGGGCTATGAAGTCTTGTAAGGACACAGAAATGTGTAATTACAGAGGAAAGACAAATGATGGAGGTAGTTCTGTCACAGGAGATGCTAATCGATAGGTAGTCCTAAGCTGCTGGTTTGGGTTTTCTATTTGAGTCGGTGAATGTGGTTTGTTGGTGCCGGCCACAGTATCAGTATGGGTTGATGTTTCATCCCTGACCTAGGATTCAGGGACACCGATACCAAAAATAAGGCTTTTTAAGAGCTACTTCACTTCACAGCATGCAATCAATAAATCATGTTAAATAAATAGACATAATCAAATAAAAAAGCCACCATCTGCTGACCCTGCTGTCTCCCCTCATTGCGATCTTTAATTTCTTTTCCCAACTGCCCAAGCTTTGCTTTGGTTCCTCAGCTCTGCTGCTGAAGGTACTCTGGTGCTGGTTTTCATTCCCACATGGCTTTCAAACAAATTATTAACAGTGATACTAACAAAAACTAATATCCTTATTGGCCACAATGCTTTGCTTCTGACAAAGGCTCCTTTAGACCTGCACATCATGAATCTAAAGTCCCTGCTGGCTGTTAGATCAATCCGTTTGGTCATTCACTGTTACTTAAAAGCAGACATTCGATTGGCTGAAAATCGCAAGGCAGGTCCACAGGAGTGCGTCAGTGGATCAAGTTTTTTTAATATTCCATCAGCCAAATCTGGTGTCTGTAATGTCAACCCTGGCTGTGGCCTGCCTCACCACTGGTTTTGTCCCGACCTAAGGGCTGAGGTGGAGTGAAAGCCAGCACAGCGTGGGTTCCATGGCCAGGGCCAGGGGAGGGGACAGAGACGGAACGGTAGCAGGGGCAAGTGGCAGTCTCCCCAACATCCTCCCTAACCCCAACACCAACCTCAACCCCAACCCAGTGTGGAGCAGGCAGAGAGAGTTGCTGATGCATTTGCTGCCGTGGTACGCTGCCGCAGCCGCCCAGGCCCAGCCAGGTAACTGCACCCTTGTTTCCTGGGCCTCAGCAGCTTGGAGTCCCCACAGGAGTCCCCTTCACATCCACTAGGCAATGTCCATTTATCCTTCAGCAGCCTTTTTTTTTTAGCATGGGATGACAGTCTAAAATGGCAAAGGTAAACAAGGGGATTTGGGAAGCATTATCATCATCATCTGTAGATTAATAATATATAACTTAAAAGTAGTCGAGAATTGTTGTGATGACTGCATGGCTCCATTAAAGACCTGAATTTGCTCGTATTATGAAGATATGGATATAGTCCTGGTTTTGAAATTATCTTATATGTCCCTTCATAAGTCTTAGTAAAGTATTACTGCAACATCAGGAGTAGGGATGCACGATATTATCAATTTGCCATCAGTTTAATGGCCTAAAAAGTTAAGTATCATATCAGTCAATGTTGAAATTTTTGCAGACATTTACGGCAGATATATCGGCCACACATATTGGCCATATATCAGTTGGAATATCGGCAAATTATACAAATGTACAATATTGATGCACCTTCTCATCACTGCATGGGTACGTTTAAAAATCAAGGGTTTCATTTTTACAAGAATTAAAGGCTGTTCTTCTTGTTTTATATCTGTTCCTCACAAAAATATGCTGTAACACTGAAAGAAACAAGTCCATTTTTGTTAAGTACAGAGCTTGAGCTCTTGGCCAGAAATATCGGTATCGGTGATAATGAATTAAAAAAATATCGGATATTGGCAAAAATCCAGTGTCATGCATCCCTAATCAGGAGTCTAAAAATTATTGTTGGATTTATTTTGATGGTATCGCCCCTTGTTTTACCATTTTTTACCATGTTGAAATGGTCAACAATGCATTGATTTCAGTCTCTGTACGTGCAATAACTTAATATCTTTTCCCAAATCAAATTCACTCTCCTCTAACAAGTAACTATTGTATGGTCTCCCCTTTTAGGCGCCACCCTATCAATGCGTTCGTTGGTGAAGGAAGAACCGGACTGGAGGACAGGGATCATGGCTGGGGACAGAACAGGGATGGTGGGTGGCCCCCTGAGGCTGCGTAGAGGGAGCAGGTTCACCTGGAGGAAGGAGTGCCAGTCAATCATGGAGAGGTAGGCAAAATTTAAGATAATTCCAAATACTGCTGGTGTTTGCAGCTGTGTCAACTCCAGACAAACACTCAAGCTGCACTGCTTTATAATTTAAATCACAAAGTTACTCTTATGAAAAAGCATCAAGACACAGTGGGTACTATTTTTCAGGAGGTGCATTTCCTTGAAGGGATGCAGCAACATTTTTTTTTCTTTTCATGTCTTGCCTCACTCCTGAGTCCATGATAAGCAGATAGACACCATTCTTTCAACTGTATGTGCAGTAACAAGAAAGAGACAGGCAGAGCTCGCCCACCATTAATTAGCTTAACCCAAACACTGGGAGTCAATGGGTAGCGTTAGCCTGCCTCTGCCTACAGCCATCAGATAAACTCTTCAGCAACTCTAAACGGTCCTGTGTGCTTGATGTGACTCGTTTTTTTAACCGTGTTATGTTAGGCTTTTTCATCTCTGGGGACCCCCATGACAAAACTTTATGCGCAAAATATTCTGCTATAAAATCACCGTGCATTAGATTTTTTCTTCGGCTGTTTTCTGCATACATTTTTTGTTTTTTAAATTTATTTAACCAGGAAAAGAAACTCTCTTAAATATATAATAAATCTTGTAATCTGCTCAAAATTAACAGATATTCAATAATTTTCAGGGTTTTAACACTTCAAATACCAGTTTGAATACAGATGGAGCCACTTAAATTTTTCCCACTTTCCTTGACTGAGTCTTGACTGGTCTGTGACTGGATCATGCTGGGACCTGCCCACTGCTATGACTGTAATGAGAGCCCCTGCAATAACATGACAGAAACATACCAACTGGTTAACACTAACACCACTCCAATAAGGACAAGCCCATTGGGTGTGCTCTTGTTACAGTGTTAATTTTGACAGCACTTTTTAATTTAGTTTTAGTTTTAGTCTTTTGCCTAAAATATCTTTACGTTTTAGTCATAATATAGTCTTGTTTCAATTTTAGTCCAGTTTTAGTTGATGAAATTTCACAACATTTTAGTCGACAAAATCTACTGTGAATTTAGTCGACTAAAATATGAAGTGTAAAGGGTAAGGCATTTTTTATATTTTCTTGAATTTCTGGTCATGTTTTACTCTCGGATAAGGTGAAACATCTAATAACCCTTTACTGAATGCCAGAAAAGTTTGAATGTATAAATTAACAGAAAAAAATTGAACTTTGAAATGCAGTCACCTTTATTTAGGCTACCTGGCAGAGCATCTCAGTTACAATACCAGAATTGACAACAAACAGTGAACCTGCTCTACATGAATAGATTAATTCATACAGAGAGTAGCTCTGATTGGATTGCTTCCCAACCTATCCCACCACCATGAAGCTAAGGCAGTTGTGACTGGATGTCCCCCATAACTCATCCAACCTTTCCACACAACCAAAGTAGTATTCCTAACTTATCCCTACTTTCTGCATGACCTCATGAAGTCTCTGTCAAACATCTTAGGCCAAGCTTTCATGAAGTTTTCACCATAAACTGAAAGGTTTTTCCTTTGCGTTTTCAAAAACGATCCGCGTCCACACAAAGACGCAAGAACGACTGAAAATGCTGTAGCGTGCATGCCAGACCAGTAGATGGCGATGTAGGTTTGCAGAGAAACAGCCGTGTTACAACACGCATATGCTTTCTGGTGAAAACAAACTTTTCACAAACAACAATGCTGAGTGGAACTCTGAATCCCATCTACACAAAGCTGAACACCAATACGTTTTCAAAACTCTCCACTCTGGACCCTGGTTTCAAAAGTTTGCAGATTCAGGCACTCCAGGCACCGGTCTCGTGTAAACGGGAGGCGAAAACGCAATGAAAACTCCATATTCCCATATTCCGGCTGAAAACGTCGTGTAAACATCACCTTAGTCTAGTTTTTATTTGTTGACAAAAATGTCAGTTAATTTAGTTTTAGTTTTTGTCCATGTGCACTTGTTTATATTAGTTACTGTCTAGTTTTTGTCAGGGGAAAAAAGGTTGTTGATGATAAGCATGACGAAAATAATTAGTCAACAAAATTAACACTGATTTGGGGTTAAAGTTTCATCGAAAATAACTCCCAGATTACACAGACTTAAATGAACATAGTTGGAAAGAAACCCCGTGTGCCACAGGATTAAAAACTATGCAGAAAATAATTAGTCAACAAAATTAACACTGTCTTGTTGGAGAAGCACCAATAAAAGGGCTTGTTTATGGTGGACTTTGGACTCTCCCATTGACTGGATGCTGGCTGGTAACTTGCTGGAACTCAGCAGGCAAGATACAGTAGATGGACGAAACATTGCAAAAGCCTTCCCTTATATTACAAATTAACAGAATTTAATCTGCAAATTGCTCTTTATGTACAAAAAGGTGATTATGAGGAAAGCTCATTTAATCAGCCAAGCTCCATTTCCATGCAGCATCAGTACAGGTTCAACTTTTAAGCTACGAGTTACTATACATGTAAGATATAAAAGCAGTGCAGCCTGAAGTAATAATCAATATTAATTAACATTTCAAAGTAAAATGCTATTAAGTGTTTTAAACCCTGTCTACCATTCACTGCATCATACTATCATATGTTTATTATATTATACTCATGCTTCTCCTTCTGTCATGAGCCCTGATAGTCTTCATTAACCCAAAACATCCCCGTAATCAGGAGCAGACTCACCCAGATTTCTGTGACACAGCAGCTCTAAGTAAAGTGTGACGCTGGGGTTCAGTCAGTAATAAGACCGCACAGGCTCTCAGACCATACTCACCAGCAGTGCTCCCAGATTACGCAATTCCACTGCAGTGCTGATCTTTATGAGCTAGTTTAAACCCAAGGACAGCACAGTGGAGGTGAAAATGATGTAGTGCGTGAGCGTGTGTGTGTGAGAGTGTCAAAGAGACAGGATAGGGCAACTCCGAGGGTAAAAGAAAGACTGGGATGGAAGAAATTGATCCTTGTTTGCTTTTTAATGATTTTTCTTTCCCGGCCCTGGAGGTCTGGGTAGAGGTTAGACACAAGTGAGGAATTCTCTGAAGGCAGAGAGATAGATATGGAGTTAAAATCATACAAAAACCTCACCAAGACACAAAACATGTTTTACTTATGCCCGACAATTCACAAACTCAGTGTGGTTTGCAAATACAAAACATCATTCACAAAATAATGCCTTTGGTTTTGAAAATAAGAAACTATCAAACATATACATCCTGCTTCAGAAACAAATGTAGCATGTTTTACGCAAACAAACATATCTCTTTGATTACAAAAAATGTCCTTCAAGTGCTAAAACAGAGCAACCTTCAAGAACAAAATAATCCTTCAAATGCAAAAAAAAAAACAATTCTACAAACAAAAACTGTAACATGACTTTTGGCACTTATTTTCCACCTTGCAGATCTGCACACAAATTCCCACAGATTAACACACAAATGGGTTTAGATTCACACAAATGTCCTCAGATTGGCAAACAAATGCCCTCAGATTCACAAACAAATATCCTAACATCCGCACAAAAACTCCTTCAGATTCACAAACAAATGAACTCTGATTCATCAAAAAATGCCCTCAGATACACACACACTTGCCCTTAGATTCTAACACAAATGCCCTCAGATTCACAAACAAATGCCCTCAGACTCACACAATAATGCCCCCAGATTCACACAATAAATGCCCTCAGATTCATCAAAAAATGCCCTCAGATTTCATAAACAAATGCCGGCAGATTCACACACAAATGCCCTCAGATTTCATAAACAAATGCCCTCAGATTCACACATAAATGCCCTCAGATTCACACAATAATGCCCTCAGATTCACACACAAATGCCCTCAGATTCACACAATAATGCCCTTAGAATCATAAACAAAGGCCCTCAGATTCACACAATAATGCCCCCAGATTCACACAAGAATGCCCTTAGAATCATAAACAAATGCCCTCAGATTCACACACAAATGCCCTCAGATTCACACAATAATGCCCTCAGATTCACACACAAATGCCCTCAGATTCACACAATAATGCCCTCAGATTCACACACAAATGCCCTCAGATTCACACAATAATGCCCTCAGATTCATAAACAAATGCCGTCAGATTCACACATAAATGCCCTCAGATTCACACAACAATGCCCTCAGATTCATAAACAAATGCCCTCAGATTCACACATAAATGCCCTCAGATTCACACAATGCCCTCAGATTAATAAACAATTGCCCTCAGATTGACACATAAATGCCGTCAGATTCACACAATAATGCCCTTAGAATCATAAACAAATGCCCTCAGATTCACACAATAATGCCCCCAGATTCACACAAGAATGCCCTTAGAATCATAAACAAATGCCCTCAGATTCACACATAAATGCCCTCAGATTCACACAACAATGCCCTAAGATTCATAAACAAAAGCCCTCAGATTGACACATAAATGCCCTCAGATTCACACAAGAATGCCCTCAGATTCATAAACAAATGCCCTCAGATTCACACGATAATGCCCTCAGATTGACACATAAATGCCCTCAGATTCACACAATAATGCCCTAAGATTCATAAACAAAAGCCCTCAGATTGACACATAAATGCCCTCAGATTCACACAAGAATGCCCTCAGATTCACACAACAATGCCCTCAGATTCATAAACAAATGCCCTCAGATTCACACAACAATGCCCTCAGATTCATCAAAAAATGCCCTCAGATTCACACACAAATGCCCTCAGATTCACACAATAATGCCCTTAGAATCATAAACAGATGCCCTCAGATTCACACAATAATGCCCCCAGATTCACACAAGAATGCCCTTAGAATCATAAACAAATGCCCTCAGATTCATCAAAAAATGCCCTCAGATTCACACACAAATGCCCTCAGATTCACACAATAATGCCCTCAGATTCATAAACAAATGCCCTCAGATTCACACATAAATGCCCTCAGATTCACACAACAATGCCCTCAGATTCATAAACAAATGCCCTCAGATTCATAAACAAATGCCCTCAGACTCACACATAAATTCCCTCAGATTCACATTTGTCCTTTTGCCCTAAGCAGCAAAAGGACAAACATGCCATATTTGAATTCACTTCTTACTCTCCTCTGGAATATTGCAAAGGTGTAAAGATGAGATGAAGAACAGAGAGGGCTGTCACTGATCTGATTGTGTGCCATCGATCACACAATCCTGTGGCTGTTTGTTTCTTCTAGTTTCTTCATGGAGAACCAGTACCCTGATGAAGCAAAGCGGGAGGAGATTGCCAACACCTGTAACTCAGTCATTCAGAAACCAGGTACCAGAAGCTGTTCCCTACACAATAAACAGTTTGTAAAATTATCAGAAAACTGGATATTTTTTTAACTTATTTGACTGTTTCTATGTTGTTTACATTTTTCGCCTGGATGCCATAAGTACCTCAGACAATTCCCCAAAATTTTAAAGACAGAAATCCTCAGTTTTTACAGATGTAACATAACTTGACACACCAGATGGACCATTCAATATATCTCACTAATCCATCTGGACAAGTTTATAGAAAGTGTTTGGGAATGGGCAGAACCCTTCAAATGCTCATCAGGCAGGTGACTGGACGATCATTCCGTCAATCACATTCACTACAGGCCAATCAGATAACGTAGTAGACTAGTGCTTCTGCTGTAGCGTTAAGTACAAAACTTGAGCTGCATGTGTGCAAATTGTGAGCTCATGTTGATAAGTTGGATAGAATAAAGGTGTGACTATGAAAAGTCTCTTTACGATGTTTCAGGATCAGAGGATACCAGCAGCTTCAGTAGGAAGCTGCAGTCAGAAATCCTCCCTTCTAGGGGGTGCTGGTATGGTGGAGGGGTAAACAACTAGGCATGACCCATGAAAATCCTTATGTCTGTCTGGGTTCGACTTCAGCCTGTGGCTAGTTTGCAGAGTGTCCTCCTCTGCTGTCTGTCACCCTCCTTCACAAGCCTATCCACTGTCTCTCTCTCCTGTCTTTAAACACTGAGGCCACGATGCAATATGTATCCCAATACACGTAAATTGTGAACATTGACTACGCTATTAACAGAATTCTCGACAAGTTTTGTTTTTTATGACAAAAAAGATCAAGGATGAGTTTTAAATAATTCTGCAACTTAAGAAACTTAAATTCAGGTCCTCAAAGATGGTAGACCTAAGTTCAAATTTGGAAACATGTGCTTCATCATGTAGCTTGTCTTCTACTTTGAACTTTGCCATTGTTAACATTAACCAAAGTGTATTGACAACAACTGTCAAAGCACTGAGGCCGTATCGATTCTGTAGGATCTGTATTGATTCATGTATCCCCAAGAAGCGTGTGATGACGTTTTGCTGTATCGATATTTTGAACACAGGCCTACTGTCCCGTAAAAGGTGAGGCTCTTTGTACATGAGTACATTCTAACAATGTGCAGCAAATACATCACTTATTGCAGTGATGATCTGAAGTCTGCTTATAAAGATAAAATACTTATAATATTATGTATCCCTATTTTTATGTTCATCTCAATATTGAAGAAAGCTTTCTTGGTGCTTTAAATATTTGAGTTATATTTGAATATGCTGTAGCACAACCACATTAAACAAACATATTATAGGTTTAGAAAACAAGTTCCAGATATTGAATAAAAATATACAGTACATCCTGGTGCAAGTGTTTCAATATAAACTCCATGTATCAGTAATTACCAGTGGCATCAGACCAGTTTTATTCAACAGTGCTCAGGGCTTGTTCGATCTGTTGCCCTTATCAAGGACAGATTGTTTTCACAAACTTCTTCTCAAAAATGCAGACCTGATCTACACACCAAACCAGATCTTACCTCTTCTCACCTGTTGTGATTTCTTTTAAGTGACAGACTTTTCTGTTGTCATGTAGGATGTAAGCTGTCTGAGTTTGAGCGTGTGACGGCATTGAAGGTTTACAACTGGTTTGCAAACCGTCGTAAGGAGATGAAGAGGAGAGCCAATATTGGTGAGTACCTTAATAATTACTTTGATTAGCCGTCAATGCATCTCAAAAGCTTTAGCTACGTGTATTCAGACCAATAAGGGAAATTTGACCTGTGTTATATCTTTGTATTTCTAAATCACTGCACAAGGTTTTCCGTGTATAATGATAAAATGCAAAATAAAGATTTTTTTTTTATTTTGTGATTGCATTGACATGTTGAACATGTAGAGTGCTTAACAAATGTACAAAACCACCATCTTATGTAAGGTTAATACCACATCTGCCCTAAATTAAGAGCATTGATAATTACTACAATCATTTTTTATGTTTCTGAAATGGTTAACACACCAGTATGTAGAAGATCCTCAACTAAATTGATATTTTTAATGCTAAAATGTAATTATTATTGTTATCCAGAAATCTTCAAATTTACTGTTTTACAAGAAAGCTGAAAAAATCTGTAAAGCAAATTATTTTTTTCTTGCTTAAGAAGTAAAATTAAAGTTATTACTTGCATTCCTGAACAGAAAAAATAGTTTTAGTGGTTCAATGTTCTGCATGATTCTTTTCTGACCCTTCAGTAGGGTTGGGCGTTATGGCCTAAAACCAAACAGAATTTCCATCATAAAGTTAAAGTGTGTGTCATAAAGTGTTGATTACATAGTTCAAATGCAGGCAGGTTTGTGTACATGAACACAGAAGGCTGAGGTATTTTCACAATATATTTCAGTTTTTCTCCATTGGTTTGGCTCATTTCTTGAAACAGAAATTACATTCTCAAAACTCCAAGATCGTTTGGCAAAACAGTTTTACAGTTCAGCACAACACCGTAGCTCTCTTGCAAAAGCTCAAATCTCTCCCAAAACTGTTCACTCATGCTTCAAAACTAAATTCCTTTCCCATATAAATAGTCAGTGCCACCAAAATGCGTAGATCCTCCTCAATTGCTTTGGCTCATTTCTTGAAACAGAGCAGACGTTCTCAACTCTCTTGATGCTTTTGCCAAAATAACCTGGATGGTTCAGCACAACACCATGGATCACCTGCAAACTCTCATGTCTCACCCAAAACACTTCACTCATGTGTCGAAAACTAAATTCCTCTCTTATATGAATAGTCGGTGCCCCCAAAATGCATCATCCCTTTGGCATTGTGTAAGCACTGCAAGTCAAAATGTTTCATGTTTGGTCACTATGGCAGAGGACCATTGAAATATCCCTCTTGTCCACCTCTCAGTCTGAGCCCAGTCCTTCATGGTTACTGTACTTGTTTTTTTGTCTGGCATCTCCAAGGTTTCACATCACACGTTGCACCCATACTGCAAAGGAAATTGTGACATAAGGTTTTTTTTTTTTTTTTTTTTTTCCAATTGCTAAAACACAGTTTTTCAAAGTAGGCTGGTTATGTCAAAATACTTACCTACGCAATTCACAAAACCATACACCCAAACTTCAAAATACCTCATATGTTGTGCAAAATGAAGTACTGCAACCAAAACTACATATAGCATTATCAAAAACAAACTTTTGCACCAAATGGCACACACTTCATTTATACGACCAGATTTTTGTCTAACCAACTACACACTGTTGGGCAGAATAAAAAGCTCTCTCATCTTTACGTAATATGCTTTAGCATAATACTAGAAAAGTTCAAATTGTAGAAAACCCTTCAGATTGTTCAGATGCACAGAAATATTTGCAGATACACACACATACTGTTAAAACATGTATTTTTCTATTTTTCACCTTTCAAGTCAGTGCAACATATGCACAGCTGATATATTTAGCTGGAGTTTCACAACTAACATTAGACAAGAACTGGAGTGAACAAAATATGCTTGGAAAATAGTAAACTGAAAATGAAAACTGCAGAAAAATATGCAGAAGAAATATAAAGCAAAAAATGAGGCAAAAAATAATAAGGAAGTAGTGTTTCGAAATGGCAAATGTGACTTTAGGTGAGATTGTTGTGTCTTATGCAGAGAACTGTGTTCAGTGCATTTACAGTAAAACGTGCCGTTCTGAATTGCAAAATGTGTGTAAAGCAGAAAATGTCTTTAGAGTTTTCGAGACTTGACAAGACGTTTTGCTCTCTGTCAGTTTAAATAATTGTACTATGCATGTCATTTAGTGTGTTAGCAATTGGAAAAAACTGTATTCACACAAAGCAACTTCCATACATCAGAATCAAATGTAAATGTAATGAAAATATGTAAAGCATAAAATACTGTAATATAAAAACATAAACAAAAAACAAGGTAAATTATATGTATCCTACAGCGCTGTAAATAAAGCTGGAGTTTCACAACTAACATTAGACAAGAACTATTATGTTCTTGACTAATTTTGACAATTGAACAGACTATTGTGCATGTGATGACGTATATATGAAACAATACTGACATGTTTTGGAGAGACAACCATTAGACTGAGAATCAACAATCAGTTTTGATCAACAAGATCTATTCACTTGGGAATTGTGCTAAATGTAGGTTAACTGTGCTAACGGTGGGCTACCTGTACTTAATCATTTGTGAAGATGTCCTGAGACATTGAGACATGCACTAAGGCATTTACAGTTTGATGAAATGAATGAGAAATACAATTCTGTTGTGAACAACTGCCAAGTGGTTTGGAGGTTTGTCCTTGTTATTTTGAAAATGTAATTTCAGATTCAAGAAATGAGCCAAACCAATGGAGAAAAACTGTAACATGAAAGTCTCTGATCAATATTTAATCTCATTTAAAAAACAAATACAAGCCTATAAAAGTGCTTGTGCAAAACCTGACAGGGTCTACCATCTTAAAAACTAAACATCCTCAGTATTTATATTTTCAAACATAGCAACAACTTACAATTGGAGAAGGTCAAGAAAAAAGTCTTGATTTTAAATTTTTTAATCTTCTGCAAAAAACAATTTGAATTAATCAATTTAATCGATATATTGCCCAGCCCTGCTTCTCAGAGAAGCTCTGAGTGGCTCAGATTTTAGCATAAAAAGAATGAATTCAGATTGAAATCCCTCTTTCCTGTTCAAAATGGTAAAGCGTGGAGAGCTCATTGAAAATGAAAGAGTCCAAATAAAGTACCTCATGATAATAATAATAATAATAATAATAATAATAACTTTATTTATACAGCACCTTTAAAAACAAATGTTTACAAAGTGCTTTAACAGATAGAACCCAGTACTCTGGGTACAATTAAATCCAAAATCAGGTCAAACATGATGTAGGACAGTCTTTGAGACAAACAGTGAAAGACATCAAGTGTCCTCACAGTGTGGACAGGTCTGCTTTGGAGACAGCTGCCGAGACTGGTACTTACAAAATGCACCAATGAAGAGGCAGAAAATGAAAGTTCACTAAGGCAGATGTCAAACACCTCAGGACTTTCAGAACTAGATACAGAAGGAAGACCACTACTGATCTTCAGGCAGAGGCTTCTAGATCAGAGTCTGAGTAAGTTCATCTGAGTGACCATAAGCAGACGACTGATGGAACAAGTCTAAAGGGAAGAGAAGCTGCTAAGAGGGCATTTTTGAGGCCTGAAAACATCCAGAAATGCCTCAGATTTGACTTGGAGCACAAACACTGGACTGCTGATGTCTGGAGGAAACAGTGTTAGTTTTGTTGACTAATTATTTTCGTCGTTGTTTTCGTCAACAAACTTTTTTCCCCTGACAAAAACTAGACAGTAACTAATAAAAACAAGTGCACATGGACTAAAACTAAATTAACTGACATTTTCATCAATAAATAAAAATTGGACTAAAATGTTTGACAGAGACTTAATCCAATCAGACCTAATTTGGTCATGTAGAAAGTAGGGACAAGTTAGGAATATATACAACTTTGGTTGTGTGGAAAGGTTGGATGAGTTAAGAGGGACATCCAATCACAGCTGTCTTAGCTTCATGGTGGTGGGATAAGTTGGGCAGTGATCCAATCAGAGCTACTCTCTTTATGAATTGATATATTCATGTAGAGCAGGTTCACTGTTTGTTGTCAATTCTGGTATTGTAACTGAGGTGCTCTGCCAGGTAGCCTAAATAAAGGTGACTGCATTTCACACAAAAGTTCAATTTGTTTCTGTTCATTTATACATTCAAACTTTACTAACATTCAGTCAAGGGTTATTAGATGTTTTATTTTATCCAAGTGTAAAACATGACTTCAGAAATTCAAGGAAACATAAAAAATGCCTTACACTTTACACTTCATATTTTAGTTGACTAAATTTACAGTAGATTTCATCAACTAAAATGTTGTGAAATTTGATCAACTAAAACTAGACTGAAATTAAAACAATTTAGATGACTAAATTATGACTAAAACTATAAGATATTGTTGGCAAAATGCTGTCCAAATTAACACTGCTGGAAACAGCGTGGGCAAATAAGTGAAAGTCGGTGGTGTCGTGAACAAGAACGTGTACCTCAACATATTAGTGCATCATGAATCCCTGCTGGACTGATTCTGATTGGTTGTGGGTTCATATACCAACAAGACAAAGACCAAGAAAGTGAATCTGGAGTCTGGAACTGATGGACTGGCCAAGTCAACGACCAGATTTAATCCTTTTGAACAAATTTGGGATCTAGTAGATTCAAAGATGATCGCACAAAGTTTTCATCTAAAGCAAGTCTGAGGGAACAGCTAGAAACTGTTTGGAGCTCAGTAACGAGAGACTGTGGGAAAAGCTTTAAAATAATACTAAAAGAAGGAAGCTGTTATCAAAGCTAAAAGAGGCCAAACAAAATATGAAGATTTTAGCCAAAGAAATGACAATATTTTTAGTTTTAGAAACATCTTTGAAAGATTTCTAAAATATTAATGTTCTTCCATTTTTATGACAGGTGGTCTGATAAATTTGTGAAGCACTCTACATTTTTTATAACCTTGCCTCACATCCAGCTTCATTTCTTACACAAACAGAAGCTGCTATTTTGGAAAGCCATGGAATCGAGGTGCCAAGCCCAAGCTGCCACTCTAACGGAGAGGAGGGAGAGATGCACGAGTTTGCTGACCAGGTCAATCACCAGTTTCCAGAGCAGGTAAACCATCTTTCCAGTGTTAATTTTGACAGGACTTGTTAATTTAGTTTTAGTTATAATCTTTTGCCTAAAAAATCTTTAATTTTAGTCATAATTTAGTCATCTAAATTGTTTTTAGTCTAGTTTTAGTTGATAAATTCACAACATTTTAGTCGACATAATCTGTAAATTTAGTCGACTAAAATATAAAGTGTAAAGTGTAAGGCATTTTTTATGTATCCTTGAATTTCTGAAGTCATGTTTTACCCTTGGATAAAATAAAACATCTAATAACCCTTGACTGAATGTTAGTAAAGTTTGAATTGTATAAATGAACAGAAACAAATTGAACTTTTGTGTGAAATGCAGTCACCTTTATTTAGGCTACCTGGCAGAGCATCTCAGTTACAATACCAGAACTGACAACAAACAGTGAACCTGCTCTACAAGAATATATCAATTCATAAAGAGAGGAGCTCTGATTGGATCGCTCCCAAAGTAGCTGTGATTTGATATATTCCTAACTTGTCCCTACTTTCTACATGACCAAACAGATCTGATTGGATTAAGTCTCCGTCAAACATTTTCGTTTATTATTTATGTGTTGATGAAAATGTCAGTTCATTTAGTTTTAGTTTTTGTCCATGTGCACTTGTTTTTATTAGTTACTGTCTAGTTTTATGTCAGGGGAAAAAAGGTTGTTGATGAAAACTATGACGAAAATAATTAGTCAACAAAATGAACACCGAATCTTTCTGCTACTTGACCAGTTCTTTGTAAAAAATAAAATATGCAGAAGATAAATAATAAGAAAAACAAGAACTCACTGTGACAACTGCTGTTGGTTGTAAAATATGAAGAGAATCAAGCACTTGCATAACCATACAAAAGGATATTTGAAATATCAGAAAGTAACATTTTCTTTGTACCAGCTTGTGTAACTGTTTGAAAAAAGTACTTAATGTAACATTGATGCAGAAATTGATCCGTTATCACTTGTAAAATACACGTGGCTCAGCTCAGTGAATAGACCCAGTCTTCAGGCTTATCGTACAACACTACTCACTCGTCAATTTTCATCTTTAGTTAAGTTGTAATTTCAATCTTTCCGGTACACCATATGTTTTTTTGGGTAATAGTGTGTGTTACCGTTGCGTTTTTATACTGTCATTTATGACCTTTCTCTCAAAATGAGTGAGATATATATACAACCCATGAGACACTTGGTTAATCAAAAGATGTTGGAAGTGGAGCTTCTCTCTTTATGAATTGATATATTATTGTTTGTTATTCATTATAAATTTAATTTTTTTCCCTTTTTTTTTTAATTACTTGTATGATAACATCACAAAATAAATAAAGAGCAAAGCTAAAATATATAGTTCAATAAAACACAGTAAAATTCAAATGAATAAATTACTGTAAGTAAAGTAAAGCTCAGTCAAAAACGACTATAAAGGTTGGCCTTGAGTTTGCATAATTTGATTGTATATGTATGTATGTATGTATGTGTATATATATATATATATATATATACACACACACATACATATATACATACATACACATATACATACATATATACATACATATATACACACATACATATATACATATATGTGTATATATATATACATATATATGTATAAACATATATATATGTATCTGTATGTGTGTGTGTATATATATATATATATATATACACATAAATATATATATACATACATACATATAAATATGTGTGTATGTGTGTGTGTGTATCGATAAACTGAGGAGTTTGTCTTCAGCCTGCTCTTTTGGAAAGTGCCTTGAGGTAGCACTTGTTTTGACTGCTGCTGTACAAATAAAGATTGATCGATTGATTATTTGGTTTATTGATTAGAAGTTATGTGCTACTAAAGACCCATCATCTTTTGTTATTGCTTTAAGAGAAGAGCACCGTTGTTGCAGATTTATGTCCACTCAATCCGTTCCACATTATTCACATAGTACATTTAAAAAAACAATCAAGTGCTGCACAGTGAATACCAAATAGAAATACATGAAATAAAAATACAATAATAAAAAATAAGAACTGTATCCAAATTAAAAGAGTACTATAAAAAACCTAAAACAATAAAAATTTAAATCCAACTTAAGGAAATAAAAAACAGAAAAACAGAGACCACACAACTCTCAAGCTGAGCTCAAAACCGTTCAGAAAAAGTCGGTTTTAAGATGAGATTTAGACGTGGGTAGGATGGGGGGCATTGTGTGCTTTAAGGAGTAAATCAGCTGTGTATTCAACATGACGTGCTGAAAGCTGCATGTCCTCCACAGGAAGAAAACTCCTCCCTGAAGACCCTTGAACAGCATGACCCCTCCATACTGGTCACCACAGAGGCAGCAGCCCTACCGAGCCCCACCCAGGTCCCAGACCACAAAGAGGAGGACTCAAAAAGGGAGACCGTGGATGAAGAGTGACCAAAGGTGGTCCAGGAGCTTGAATCATAATAACTGAGTTAATTTAGTCGAAATAGAAAAACAATAGGGTCTCCTCCTTAACCCAAGAAGGGTTTGGTGCCTAAAGCACTTGAAAATCAAAGGGAGAAGGGTGCTGAAGCTTGCTGGAAGGCCTCTGATCGAAGGAGGCAACTGTATTTATCAACAGTAATCCTGCTTATATTAACAGCTATATACAGTATAAATATATATATATATATCAATATATAGTGCATTCCAAATGCTATTAAAAGCCTAAATTTTTTAAGGGGGAGAAATATATCAAAGATACCTCACCCATTTTAAGCTAAACTGTTTATTTTTCTTTGCTACTCGCCTTCTTTTAGCCTTTTCACAGAGCTTTTTGGATGAACTGTGGTGACAAACGTGCTGAGCCTGCAGGTCAGGTGTGTGATAGAGTCTGGTTTTAGGATCTGGGATAAGGGGATATGAACTGCCTCTATCAGCACGAGTGCTTTGACTCCATCTTGTGGTAAAATTCTAACCTCAATCAGCTGATTGATCCGATCAAAGAGTGCTGTGCCATCACATCGTTAGAGCCCTGAGGGATAAGTGGAATCTCAGGTAATCCAAAAGAAATGGATAAAGACATCGAGGAGTAATCTTAATATGCTTTTTATGTTTTGTTTTCTCATTTTGTCTTTTATCCTCCAAACTGTGTTAAACCAAATCAGGATTTGTTATTTATACCTTTTTATATTAGTAAAACAAGCGTAGGACAATATATCATATTATCTCTTTGTCTTGGATCTTTGTTATACTGACTGTTGCTGTTGGGTAATTTTTGTAGTCCATCCATTTCAACGTCTGTCTTAATCCTCATCTCAGCCAGTGAAGCTAGAATAGTGACATAATTATAATTATTATTTTTTTAACGTTTGAAAGAACGCTAAAATTAATGTGATCAAACATGCATTTGCAGACATGCTGCAAGCACCTTCTCTCCTTGTGGAATAAGCTAAAGCTTATGCTCATGTAAGTTTGTATGACTGCAATGCTGCACTTCAAAGTGGATCTCACTTTAATAAGAAAACGGAGTGACAGAGCGTACCTGCATTAGACATGAACATGACCCAGAGGATATACAGTCTATGGGTGCTTTTCTTCAATAATACTTACACTATATAGAACTGTTACTGTCAGATAGAAGATACACATAGCTGATTTACACTCGGCATTACTTAGTCGCCCTGTATTTACCGGCCAAAGGCCTGATAAGATGTGTCTACATGTTCATGAAATGGACAAAATGTTCTCATGTTTGTTCTCTAAAGGCACCCAGCAGGATGCCACCATGTTACCTCCTAATGCCAAAGCTATGCCAAGGTAGAGATGAGCTACAGAGTGAGCTGTGCTTACGGGAACAGGACATGGCACAGTCACAACACTAGAGATACATACAGTAAATAGCTGTTTATTTGCTCAGTACAACACTAGCCAACTTTAGCTTACCTCAGAATAACTTGTGTCATGAATGTGTTCCAGGCCCGCTGTCTTAAACCCGACTGTGGCCGTTATTGTGACTGTTTCTCACATTGACAGTGTTATGTAGCATTAATGACGATGGGGTTTGCCCTGCATTGTTAATGTATACTCACCTCAGACAGTTCTCTTGTCCAGTTTTGGATGGGAATCCCAAAACTGCACGCTGTTTCTGACTATTATGCTCTCTCTATCTGCTTTTATCTGACGACAAAAACATAATAAAACTGTAAAGGACTGCTCTGGTTTGTCTTCATTTATGTTTGATTTTATTTAGAAGATTAAAAGGATGCTGGGATCAAGCAGTTAAAATTAACATTTTATCTTTGTTAAGGTGCTTTTAGAAATTGATTAAATAGACTATTAAGTTAAAGCTTTAAAGTTTATATGAAGACAGTTTTATTTTTGGTATGGTGCTGTTTTGAAAAGTAAGTCTGATCCACACACACTTTGCAGTGTCCTTTTCTAGAGTTGTACCTGACATTTTGTACATTTATCCAGATTGCTATGTTTATGCGTCTTCCGCCCCAGAGGTCTAATTTATAAGATGTGCAGTCTATGGCTGTAACAAATCTATCAAATATCAGACATTCTTAAAAATTATGACAAATTTATCATAGAATAGGACAAGGACACCCACAGATTCCAGTGTCACAAAACCAACTGAAGTTACAGTATTGGTGTGGGCAATTCTCAGGTTAATCTAGCCTTTCTAAAAAACAAGATTAAAGGTTGATGACCAGTATCTCTAGCTAGCTCTACCGTATCATATTGAACTTAACATTTATTTATTTCCAACTCTCAGGCATGAGCATTGACTGTTAGTCTTAAGTAGCCTACATTTTATTTTGTCATTTTTTATTATTTCTTTTTATCACCATTGTTTTGAGTTTTTATAATTTATTAACTTGCATTATTTTATCTACTCATATTTTATGGCTCAATGTGCATTAGTTACCAAGTACATTTTTACTTCATTTCCAATGTTTTCTTTTTGTTTACTAACAAAGTAGAAGGAAGGTAGATCATTTTCCAGGACAATTAAAGCTTTTCTGGGAAATTGTAATTTTTTCCTCATTTTCCATATTTTTTCCTTAACTGGAAAATCGATCTATCATTTTTCCAGGTTTTCCAGGATGCATGGGAACCCTGATTCTGTGTGTGTGTGTGGGTGTAAAAATATATGAAAAGATGCTTCATTAATTTCTGGAGGGGTACAGTAGAAATAACTAGTTGTAATATAATTATATTGAGAGTGTATTTTTTTTCCTGATTTTTTGGTGCCCCCTGGAGGCCACTGTGCCCTTAGCGTTTGCCTATATTGCCTGATGGGCCAGATGGCTCTGATGATATACAGTATTTTGTCCACATTAATTGTAAGTTGAAATCTGATATAGTGACAGCCCTGATTTAGACCTCAGGGGAATGTGTGAAAAGGCTGAAAGGTCATGAGGTGTCACTTTTCCAGGAAAAAAGGACAGGTCAGGCTTCATAGTTGGAATTTCCCCCTGTGGGACTAATAAAGGATATCTTATCTTATCTCATCTCATCTCATCTCATCTCATCTCATCTCATCTCATCTCATCTTATCATAGTCAATTCAGTGTCAGAAAATTAATTCACAATATCTTTTTAAAGCAACAGCTTAGTTTTAAGCCCTCAGCATGTGGTGAGCATAAGGTGAAGTGAAGGAGTCGTTTAATGAGCATTAAACTTTTTAAGGGTAAGATAAGATATCTCTGTGTAGATTCTCATTCATCCAGGTCATGGTCATTCTGAAGATTCAAAAGCAAGGCAACTTGCTATTCCCAACAAACTCTACACAGTCCAGTTGCCTTGCTTTTGAATCTTCAGAAAGATAAGATATCCTTTATTAGTCCCACAGGGGGAAATTCCAAGGGTATAAATATGATGTAAGTATAGATAACAATACGTGTAGTTGTATAAATTATACTGGAAAAAACATAAATGTCCTGCCTTGTATTTGAAGGGTTTTACAAGGAAATTATATAATATATGTATATTATGTCTATGTCAACAGGAGCTTGACACAACCCAGTCAGTAAGATCAACTACCCATCAGCCAATCAGAAAATAACATACAGCTACATATCAGCCAATCAGAAAATAGCACTGCTGTATCTGGGTAAGATATGGTTGATCTGACCACAGAGGATGCATACTGCACGCACGCAACAGGAGAGCTTTATCACATGAGTACGGTCAGTTATCTCGTCATTTGATTTAGTAGCCCACTGATTAATGAAATTACATTGTACAACAGGAAAACAACAACAGCTTCTTTTTATTCTTCCCCCACACCTACCATTAAACTGTTAAGTAAAGTCTAATCATATTGACATGAAAACTGTGGTTACCAGGCATCACATTAAAACAAAATCATCATTGTTAAGTTAGTTAAGTTAATAGTTCTACTTAGACCATGAGAAATGTTTGGCTTTAATTAAAATCCAAATTGTACATGTTTAGTTTGAAAGAGCATAGTTGAAATGTTAGAGGTAAATAATAATAAAAAGAATAATAACATGGATTAATATGTTGCATCATTACTTGATATAATATACTAACATCACAACGTGACAATAAGAGCCATTAGGTAATTTTAATTTTAGAATATGATAAATGCACATAGATGGTTGATGATTTGTGTGAAATCTGAATCCTTTATAATCCTCTATAAACTATCATACCCAAAGGCCCTCACATCATTTGACCAGACCTTTGATCTGACTGCCAACCAAATTTCCTGTCTTGGAACTGCAATTTGAGATATTTAGATTATCGCTTCTCACAACAACCTGACTGCCAAGTTCCTCTCTATATTTGGTCAAATGGACCTAGAGAGAAAGGTGGGGGGAGCAAAACAGCAGTTCTGGGAAATCATGTCACAGACAGAGAGCTCTCAACAACTCTTTTCAGATGAACAACATTTCGTTTCCTGTTATTATCAGCAACTCGTCACAACATTTTAAAGCAGAAGTCTTAGAGTAAACCATAAATCCAAAAAAAAAAGAAAAAAAAACCCCTCACATTTCTGATGTGTAACATAAATAAATGTTCAGAACAGTTTTAATATGTTTGACATCTGTCAGCATTTGTTAATATTTTCCTGTCTTATGTCCTCTGGGAGGCTGGAATAGAGGAGACCTGGACCTAAAGTCACTCAAGTCTAAAAATGTCAGAGAACATAATAATAATGATAATAATAATAATAATAATAATATCTTAGCATTTTAGGTTCAGAATGTAAGTCTCCTTCCCATCACACACGCAAAACTAATATATAATTTGATATAATTTGACCTTCCCTTGTTGCCACTGTAACATAAGCAAGGAGATTATGTTTTCACCAGGGGCTGTTTGTTTGTCTGTTAGCAAGATTAGACAAAAACTACTGGATGGATTTACATGAAAATTTTACCGGAGATGTGGTTTGGTCCAAGGAAAAGCCATTACATTTTGGTGCTGATCTGCATATTTATCTGGATGCAAAAAATTCCCAAAATTTTCTGAAAATCCCATAAGTTAACATTGGGCCATTTTTTTAAAAAATCATATCTCTGACATCACTTGATGGATTCACTGCAAAATTTACAGGATAATATATATAATATAACTCTATCATCAAGGTAAATTTAATCTGGATCAGATCCAGATTGACGTGAAAAAAAAACATTGAAGTTTTTAATGGCAAATCCCATTCATTTCTCCTCGGCTACTGTGAGGGTTCTGCCCCCTTTACGTCATTATGGGAATTGTAGTTCATTTGAAAACTGACATCAACAGTTTTCAAGCCTATGTCACTACATTACCCAGCTTACCTTGCAATGCCAGTTCTCCACATGGACACACATGAGCGGAGACTTGGCCGTCCAATCAGAGCGCGTGGTGATCCTGAATTGTATCTTTTACAGGGGTTGTGGAAAAGCCACTGCCGTAACTGAGTTGCTTGGCAGAGGTCTCAATCTCCGAGTGCTTTTCTAGTTGTTTTCATGTAATTCATTCACTTTGCACTGTACTGCTCTAACTAATAAATAAATAAATAAAATAAGATGATGAGTTTAGCAATGATAACGTTCACAAAATGACTAATGCTTTATTATATACAATCATGTTCTATTTATCAGACACTCATCTAAAAACAAAAAATGATCAAATACTAAAACCATAAACCTCTGAAATCTCTTTTCTCACCTGTCCCACCTGTCAGGTGGTTCTGGAGTAGAACACCTGGACCACTGCTCGCTCCACTCTGAGCCATTTAAAGAGAAACCAGTAGAGATGGAAACTCTCATCATTCACTTTTTGGATCAAATGGTTCCAAAACAAATGCTGATCAAATAAACTATTTATTATAAACCAGCGGATCTGTATTCAGTGTGTTTCTACTTTTTATTTTGAGTCTTTTCTTCATATATGGACTGAGTTCTGTCCATAAAAACATATGTGTCAGGACGCAGAGCTGTGCCGTTACGGAGCTCACTGTCCTCACACGCGGTGTCTCCTGGTTGAATAATAAACTTAATGACCTCCATTAGCTCTCCTTCCTACCTCTGTTTATCACAGACCTATCCCTGCCTTGCTCCTGTTTTGCAGAGTGAAGGGGTGAGAAGTAGATGTGCGTTCTCCAAAGCTGAATGTCTCAGTCTCTTTCTGATCAGAGGGGAGGCTGGCAAGCGGTCATTATCAGGTTAAATTAGATTAGATTATTAATCCCTTTGGGAAACTCCCTCTGAAATTAGGATTCCAACAGCAGTTTCAAAAAGTAGATAAAAAGATTTATGAAAAGGGCAGATATAACCAAAATATAAATAAATATAAAATAAATAAATAAATAAAAAGTAAAACTAAATATGGCTACTGGCTGGCTACTGCTCATTCCCGTCTTCTGTCTTCCTGTTACTCCTCCTCCCCCCGAGTGAGGAGTTGAACAGTCTGATGGCCTGAGAGACAAAAGAGTTATTCAGTCTGTTGGTCCTGAACGTTGAAAATCTGTGGTGGATCATCAAAAACTCTGAAAGCATAAACCTAAGAATTGGAAGAATTAGAGGAAGTCATTTCAACCACGTGGAGGGCTTGCGGAGAACAGGCTAGCCAGGATTAGAGCTCTACTGTGGTCTAATGGCAGGAATACTAATGTTAATGTGATAATGTGATGGTTTATTTATTTTTTGTTCAAGTTTGAACGCATCCTCTGATATTTGTTAACTTTGATACAGACAATGTTGAGAATTGACATGATGAAACATCAAGGATTTTACTTTTATTTTTCCATGTAAACAATAAACAAAAAAATCTTTTGCATTTGTTTGTGTCAGTCTGAAGCAGCCACACCTTTTCATGATAATATTTCATGATAATATTTGAAAACTTATTTTTGCTACTGTATGTTATTGTTCAATAAAAATGCCCATATTGAGATTAGCATAGATGCTAACAGCTTCGGAAGCAGTTTTCTCAGACAACATTGAAAGCATTTCTCCATAGAAAGAATATTTTTGCTCTATGTCTGACATGTTTTGGAGAAAGTTTGTTCTAAGAAGTACCTCACATTTTGTACTTTACACCCCAGCAGCACATGCCCCTTCTGATTAGCTTGTAATGAGTGTGATTGACAGAGCAATCGTCCAATCACCCGCCAGATATGTTTTGAAAGTTTCTGCCCTCTCCAAACACTTTCTTTGTTACAAACCAGAGGCATAAAAATTTAAGCATTAAGTTGATGTTGGTAATTACTAATGCTGTTAATTTAGGGCAGCTGAGGCATAATCCTTAAACTGGGTGGTGGTCTAATACATTTGTTAAGCACTGTATATCATGTGGGCCTTTGCAAAGCCACAGAAAGGTAACAACTTTATTAGACCAACCTGAGAGACGGTTTTCATTGGATGGTGTTTGAATTAATGCAGCAGCCACTTTAAGGTACTAGTCGACCAAAGGATTAGCAAGGGATTGGTCAACAAGCACATTAAAATGGCTGCTGCATCAATTCAAACACCATCCAATGAAAACCGTCTCTCAGGCTTTTGACCAAAAATGGTGCCTCTTGTGTCTCTTTTTGGACACTCCCCCTCACTCCCTGTCAGTACCTTATTGGTTCCAAACCACCATTTTACCACCAGCCATTTTATTGGCTGACCCATGTGTGGCTGCACATGACTATTTAATTCTTGAACCTCTTTAACTTTTCTGAATCCTTTCAACTTCAGACCTACCCTATTTCAGTGATATTTATAATGTGTGTCTGATGACCTTGATGAAAGTAACACGCCCAAACACGTTGGTTTCAGTTTACTGAACTACAGGTGTTGTTGGACCTCCTTTGATTCCTTCAAGCTTTCTCTCCAAGCACCTTTAAGGTGGTGAAGTTTGTTTGACAAAACCACAGTTAGATTAGGCTCCAGATCAAGATCCAGAGTAAATGCTTGGTGGAGGTTTGTGCTCTCTGAGAATTTCTAGGTCTACGCTATAATTTATTACACACCAGCAACATTTCTCAAAATTAGACAGAAATAAAATGAAAGTGACAGGAAAAATGACCAAAAAACTGCTGACGAAAGTGTACACATTGATAATGCATTTATTATGATCCACTTAAATTCTATATACACAACAAATTGACATGGTGTTGGCAAAATCTCAACAAGGGCAGAGTCAAATAACTCTGGATGGAGTCTTAAACAGAGTTGGTAATAATAATAATAATAATAAATTTTATTTGTATTTGGTGTCAGAAACAAGTGTAAAAATGTTACAGTAAATCATGTCCATGATATGACTTTATGAGCTCTGAACCTGTAAGTGACACTTGTAGAGTCTAATATGTTGTTTTCATTCCTGCAAAATTTCTCCATTAATTAAATACAGCAATGTTTAAATTTTAACTTTAACAGTGTTTAATCTTGAGTTTACACTTAAGTAGTTGAAAATATACTCGGAGAGTGCAGTCCTAACATGACATAGAAGTGATCAAGAGTCACACTGTCAAGTGTTACGATGTTTTACATTTTTCTCCCAAAGAGTCAACAATTACAAAAGATGAGAGTTAAAGCACCAATTATCCAAAAAGAGTGTAAACAACACTTTGTGGTTTGGACTCATATAGACACTTAAGAAGAGTGAATATTAACTCTTATAGTGTTGATTTGTCTGTGCAGATTTTACTGTGTAGAAATAGGTTTACACAATAGTCCAGAAATATGCAACAATTTTGGCTTTTCTGAATGTAAATTTGTATTTTCTGTTATTATTTAATTTACAATAGTGTACTTCTATACAGTTGAGTTAATAGTAGTAAACATACATATTTGTTTTCAAGATCATTGTACCTTTTGGAGGTGATTAGGGACAGATTGATGTTAGTAGTGGTGAGGAGCAAGAGGTCGTAGAAAACAGCAGAAACCAGACTGACTGTGAGGGCGATCATATTTTGCTATAGATAGATTTTGTCATTTGTTTCTGCTTCATCCACAAAGGAATTGAGAGCCTGTCTGAGGGTAAATATTTATCTTGGTTTGATTTTAATGAGATTTGTGGATTTACACAGAGAGTGTACAGCATGATATCAGGGACTCTCTATTGTCCAACAGAGAAACAAGAACAGGTTTAAGTACCCTCTTTTTGAATAACTGAGACCAAAGGGTGTTTGCTCTCAGTCTCTGTTGCCGCTGTGATGGACAAAAAAGTACAACCTGAGATCAAATCAGTGTTTCACCTTGTGCTCATGCACTCTTCCACCTGTGCTCTGGACATAGCTGTAAAAATATTTGACAGTTTAGGGCTCTAAAACACTCAACTTCCTGATGTGGAAGGGTTCAATTCAGAGGTCAGAGCTAATAAAATACCTTTAGCTTCCAAAGCTGATCAATAGAAACATCAGATCAGCTCAGACAACAAAACATATGAACATTTTTTTCTGCACTCAGAAGGTGTAGCAGCTTAATTAGTAACCATGTCAACGAGTGTCTTTCAGTCAACTGTGTTCCTAAATGTCATTGTTAATCAGCCGACTAAAACAGAGTGAGTCCTTGTGATTGTCTCTTTAATGGTAATTTAGAAACACGTCTGTGGCTCCCACCGATCTTGTGTTATGATATTTTACTCTGCACCACATATGTGATTATTTGTCACTGTTATGGCCCCACCCATTTATATATGTTCTCACATCAGTGTTGGGACAATTTGTTAAATATTAATGGACATTAATTTAAGGAATTATTATTAATTTAGTTACTACTTTTGCACTTATTAGCAGGGGCACCACTCATATTATTGGGAATTAAGTATTTCAATAGACTATTAAAGATAGACCAATGATACTTTACCTTTATGTTTTATCTCTAAGATAAACCTTTAAATTAAATCAAACTCACAAAACTCAAGTTAAAGTTCTATTACAATGTTGTCAGTCTTACAAACATATTTTTATTTATTAATTTGTTAATATATTATTTTTTAAATATATTAATTTATTCTCCATTAATATTTATATTTCATTTTTATCTATATTTATTTTGTATTTATTTATATTTTTGTTTATATCTGTCTTGTTTTATTTATCTTTCTATGTACTTTTAAAAATGCTCTTGGAATCTTAAGTCCTGAGGGAGTTTCCCAAAAGGTATTAGTAAAGTTCAATCTAATTTAATCTAGAATATTTACAGACAGAACTTTTAATTTAAGGATGGCGATAACAGAGAGAAAGACTGGAAATGAAGAAGAGAGGAGAATGAAAGAAACATTTCTCTCCAGTTTTAGACTTTTGGGGAGGGTGTCTACTGACGTGACACAGGAGGGCTGTGCCGAATGAATATTAAAATTTTATCAACTTAAGTTTGGCTAATAAATAAGTCAAACTGTTAATCACTCATTATAACCAACAGAGTTGAATAGATGAAGTTATAACAAACATTTTGAGATCACACATGTCCACATCAAAAATAAGAAAAAGAAGAGGAATGCCTTATTCCACTCAAGACAAATAAAAATGAGATACAGGTGGTTAAACTCAAATGTATAGGTTCATATACTTATTATAATACTCTGACTAAAGAGTAGAATTTATATTCCAAACATTCCTTTACTAGACGTTTTTTTGGAATTGGCTGTTTTTTACCACTTATCCACAGAGGGGCGCTGTTGGTTTATGAAAGATTAAACAATAAAATGAGCACATTCATAACTTCATCATAATTAATTGCACATGCATCAA